>JAZAVI010001053.1:0-34250 GCA_036326025.1 Chrosomus eos | reverse complement strand
TTTTACGTGTGATACAAAAATGATTAACGTTAATAATTTATGCATAAGCAGCACTGACGTTAGCCAATCATAACAGTATAGGCGTCAACACTGAACTCTTAAAGGGGAAACACCCCAAAACAGACTGTTTGAATCAGAGGTGAGAAACAGGGTGGAAAAATGTCATAAATCACTACATTTTTAAAATGTTTTTGTACAAAAAACTATAGTAATACTATAATTGCACCTAAGGGAACATAATAAAACAAAACAAAAAACCATGTCATGACCCCTTTAAAACAACACTTAACATTAGTTCTCAAAACTGTGACACTCACCGAGTGGTTAGTGGTGTTCGTTGATGATCCAAAACAAGTAGCGTAGCGAAATACAGTTTCTGTCGTGTTTTATTTGCCATTTTTTAAAATCCCATTGATGTCTGTTGGAGCCTCAGTGCTTGTTGATATTACTGCGCTACTAGATACCGAAAGGGGTCTGTTTACATTTGGTTGTAGTCTTTTCACTCGGTTCTCCGTCTCTCAGAAGGCTAGTGTGAGCAGAGCAACTGCGGCAAAGTGGTTGTCGCCATCAAGTGGTCGGGAGTGTGCTAACACTTCAGGACTCAAATATCGAGCGGAAGTTTATACGCGGCTGTGAGGTATCTGAAAATATAGTTCCACTATAGTGAATAACACGGATTGAAAGCATACATTGCGCCGATATATTTGTTTTTAATCATCAACGAACACCACTAACCACTCGGTGAGTTGCACAGTTTTGAAAACGAACGTTAAGGGTTGTTTTAAGGACATGTTTCAGTATGCTCGTAGACTGCCACTCTGAAGCACTCAGAGAGGCGATCCTAAAATTGTCAAAAAGTCGAGACAGGACCCATCGTCAAAATTTCTAAGTCCACCACTCTATTTCATCCAAAACAAACTAGAAAATAGACTCAAAGTGTTAAATACCGGAATTATCCTTTAACACTTATCAATCAGCCCAACATCACAAGTCTCTACAGCTCTGCTTGAGAAACAATTTTAAAAAGCAATGAAAATCAGAGGAACTTACCTCTTGAGCAATAATGGCGAGGTCATTTTTCATTTGAGGGATTTATAGAAAGAGGTTATATAAAGGAAAAACAATTACAATCACTAAATCAAAATAGCACCCGGCAACTCAGTGCCCTAACTTTACTCTTCGAAGGACATTTCCTGCAGCTGTGAACGCAAGCTACAACCCTCCAAAGCCCATCGATAAGCCTCTGCAGTGGAAACCTGGTTGTGAATGCAATTAAATAAAATGTCTTTCTCCAATTTCTCCTAAATTCAAATTCCCCAGGGTTTTTTTCTGGAGCCGATTGCCTTCTTGAGCCGTTGAAGGCAGAGAAGCATCATTTATTTTCATGAACTGTAACTTAAGTTCTCTAGGCCATGACTTTTGTTAACCCTCTATGATTTCCTCCAGAAAGAGACAAATAAATATCTAATTTGAATCTTATCAACGGCTATGAGCACCCACACTCGCTAACTGTTACCTCACCAGCTAACAACATAGCATTTATTTTGCCAAACACGTGTTAAACTTTCAGCCCATACAATTTCTAAGTTTATACTTCTCTGCCACCGCAATATCTATCTCCAGAAAAAAACCCTGCTAATAAATGCTAAACTTAGGAATACTTATGATTGATGATAAGTAGGATATAGTGGATCTCCAACGCTGATACCGCCATTTTTACTCCCAGCCGTTATCTTTCGACGCGAATCGTCAAACGTCAGGCGGATGACGTCATTAACTACTGAGCGCTGTAGCAGCCATGGTAGCAGCAGAGTGATTTTTATTTTATTTTATTTATTTTTTTTATTGAATTTTCAAAATTACAGAGTTTGATAAAGTTCTTGACACATTTCTTTTACACATTTTCACATTTGATAAGTACAACTTGAAACAACAATCTTAAAAAAAAAAAAAAGATAAAGGGCATCACAAACATATATTAAATTAATTTATTCATTTCTTTTTTTGTTGCTACATTTAGACTGTAATGACCTTTCAGCCGTATGGATGTGTATGAGCTGTAATATGAATCTGGAAGTGACTTGAAATTGGAAAAGGGCTTTATTGACAAAATAAAAAAAAATGACAAACCATTTTGTAATTTCATTCTTCTCTACTATCTTTAAACAAAAAAAAATTGACATTTTAAATGTAGCTTTCACATAGATTTTCATCTCTTCTCACGTAATTGCCATAGTTAAATTGAAATTCCATAACATGCCAATTACATGTGATACCAATTTCACGTGTTCACACATACAGTACTTGCATAATTTCTTTTTTTAGTTAGTTCTTAGTTATTGCCCTGATAATAGAAAATGAGCTAGGCATCATGTATGACAGTTGCCAAGGTATGAGCTACAAAATGACCAGATCATGCCATGAGCTATATAGGAGACATGTATGCACATATAGGGCGTATATGTGGATATAAAGAAGTAATACAGGAGACCTATATGGCCTGTATATGCACATATATGCACCTCAGTTTTACCTATATGTGCAATATATACGCATATATGCAGCATATATATTACCATATATGTGCATATGCTGCATATATGCAGCATATATGTGCATAAAAACGGCATATAGGTTTCATATATGCGCATATATCCTCATATCGGTTCTTTCCATGTCGAACTTTACCTGTTAGCAACTGAAACCGATTTTGTGCGACAGGCCACAGGACGTTTTTGCTGTTTCACTAGAGACAAAGAACTGCCTTACACTGACAGCTAAATAAAAAATGTCAGAAAATCACAACTCAAAAACAACTTCAACAAAACTAACGTCACAGAATTAAAGTTTACTTCACTATACGTTTGCTTTATCTGAATCTCACAGCTCATTTTAATTATTGGATCTGTAGAAACCTTTTACTCACAAAATCACACATTGTCAGTAAAATGGTTGTTTTTTATTGTTGTTATTGTACATACATCTGTATATGTAATAACAGGCTTTATGTAATGTGTTGGGATGTTTAATACTACATTACCCATAAGGCTTTGGGGAGTGTATGACGTAAGGTGTGCGACTTAAGTGGTGAGAGGTTTGGTTGTCAAATGAATACCGAGTATTGCACATGGTGTTTGAGTGAGCTGTTGCTCTCAATAAATCATAATAGAACATATACCTTGTGTGAGCGTATATGTGACATGTAAAAAAAAAAAAAATACTGATTGACAATAACTGATTGATATTGTTTTTCTGCATTTCTTTCCAGTCTCTTTTCATTTTGTTTTTTTCTTTGAGTAAGAGTTCAATCAAAATAATTTTCAATAAAATTATTGTTCTCCAACATACACATCTTGTGGCATTCACAGCAACACTAGTTTATTAGTTAACAAACTACACATTTACTTTATGTGAATCTAACAAAACATTTGCTCACTGTGACACAGAACAATGCTTTCTAATATGTTTCACTAGACTACTTGAGTAGGTGAAACTCTTCTCACACTGAGTACAGTAGTACGGCTTCTCTCCAGTATGAACTCGCTCGTGTGATTTCAGAGATCCAGACTGAGGGAATCTCTTGTCACAATATGAGCACTTGTAAGGTTTTTCTCCACTATGAATTCTTTGATGCAGTTTCAGTTGACTAGATGTAGTAAAGCTCTTCTCACAGTCAAAGCACATATGATCTCTCACCTCATTATGTTTTTCTGGTGCAGTTTAAAACTTTTCAGCCATGAAAAACTCTTTCCACAGAGAGAACACACATAAGGCTTCTCATCTGAATGAACTTTCATGTGTGTTTGTAAATTTGATGATGAAATAAAATCTTTACCACACTGATCACAGTTAAATGGTTTTTCTCCAGAGTGAATGAGCAGATGTTTATGGAGAGTTGATGCTTGAGAAAAACTCTTTCCACACTGAGTGCATGTATACGGTTTCTCTCCAGTGTGAATTCTCATGTGTATATTAAGGTCTCCTTTTTGTGTGAAACTCTTTCCACACTGAGTGCATGTATACGGTTTCTCTCCAGTGTGAATTCTCATGTGTGTGTTAAGGTTTCCTTTCCGAGTGAAACTCTTTCCACACTGAGTGCAGGTGTGCGTCTTTTTGGCTTTTGTTCTTTGAATAGTAAAGTTACAATGTTTCTCCTCCACTTCATTCAGTTCTTGTCTTCGCTCTTTCACTCCTACCTGGTCTAAAATACACAGAAATGCAGTTAGAATCAGTTCAAGTGAACCCCTATTTAATAGCATAAAGCAACAGAGATCAGATCGTTCACTTTTTGTTCTGTCATTCACTTGTTAATATAGTAAAAATATGTTTGACAACTGCTATATACAAGGTTATGATTATTTGGATATATTACTCTCATTTCTCATCCATATACTGCTTATTAATTCACATCTACCAAAGCATCAACAATGAAGAATCAAGAATGGACACCAACCTATTTGTTCCTCAGTGTCTTCATGTTTTATTCTGGATGGTTCTGGATCACTCATGTCTTCAATCTCCTCTTTAATAAACTCCATCTTTAACAGTCACACAGATTTCAGCTGCTACTCCTGGAGTTTGTCCTTCTCTTGTAGGATGATGGGAATATTCCCAGTATTTATTGGTGAATTGTTGTGGGAGGGGCTTCACTGCAGGTGTGATCTGTGATCGCTGTGTTTTTATCCAATCTGCATTTAAAAAGTACAGTTATTATGTTTAACTGAGCTGCTGAAAAACCTCTTTGTCTCCAAAAGTTCCCTGTTTTCAGCTCATTCATTATGGTGATGTCTGAGATCTTCAGTAAATTGCCACATTAAGCTCATTTTATTGTTGTCAACAGGCTGAAACAAACTACGGCATCATCACCTTTAACAGGTCTGAAAACATTAACACATATTAAGTTGTTAATTAGAGTTTTAGGAGGATAAATGTTAATTTTCAAGTGAGCCCTGATTTAATAACAGAAAACAAATGACATTTGTTTATCAAATATCAGATCCTCTTGTTAATAGTAAAAATGTGAATTACAACTGCTGTAAGATTATTGATATAAGTGCATTTATGTCATTTATTCCTCGATTATTTAATTATTTTTCACAGCTCTTATGATTGGTATCTAACAATATAATTATATATATATATATATATATATATATATATATATATATATATATATATATATAATATATAGTGGGCCATCCGGGCCAGCAAGGCATTCTCTGCTGGCCTAAACGCCCCCCATCCGTTGGCAGAGGCATCTGTGAAAACCACAGCATGCCAGGAGACCTGGACTAAGGGCACTCCGGCCCGTAGGAACGCAGGGTCTGACCAAGGACTGAAGGTTTGGCGACAGTGCGGGGTAACGTTGACCCGGAACGTGCCGCTCTGCCACGCCCATCTCGGGACTTGATCGTGAAGCCAGCGCTGAAGTGGTCTCATATGAAGCAGACCGAGCGGCGTTACCGCGGCTGCCATATGCCCCAGGAGCCTCTGAAACTGTTTCAGAGGGACCGCTGACCTGCCTTGAAAGGACTTGAGGCAGTTGAGCACTGACTAGACGCGCTCCTCTGTGAGGCGCGCAGTCTGAGCGACCGAGTCCAACTCCATACCGAGATAAGAGATCCTCTGCATTGGCAGAGTTTGCTCTTGTTCCAGTTGACCTGAAGACCCAAGCGGCTGAGGTGCTGAAGCACCAGATCCCTGTGTTCGCACAACAGATCTCGCGAGTGAGCTATTATGAGCCAATCGTCGAGATAGTTGAGAATGCGAAAACCATGTTCTCTCATGGGAACAACGGCCGCCTCCGCGACTTTCGTGAAGACACGGGGGACAGGGCCAGGCCGAAGGGTAGGACCTTGTACTGATATGCTCGACCTTCGAACGCCAACCAAAGAAAGGGTCTGTGTCGAAGGAGAATCGAGACATGAAAGTACACGTCCTTCAGGTCGATCGCTGCAAACCAATCCTGGGGACGGATGCACTCAAAGATGCGTTTCTGCGTGAGCATTTTGAACGGGAGCATGTGCAGGGCCCGATTCAAAACTCGCAGGTCCAGGATTGGCCGTAACCCCCCACCCTTCTTGGGTACAATGAAGTAAGGGCTGTAAAACCCAGACCTCATCTCGGCTGGAGGGACCGGCTCGACCGCGTCCTTCGCCAGCAGGACGTCGATCTCCTTCCTCAGGACAGGGGCATCGACACTCCGCACTCGACTGAAGTGGACTCCTCTGTACCTGGGAGGCCGGCGGGCAAACTGAATTGCATAGCCGAGCCGGATAGTACGGGTGAGTCAGCGGGACGGCCTCAGAAGCACTTGCCAGGCTTCGAGAATCGTACCAACGAACCCACCCGGACCACCGGCATACCAGCGGAGGGGCAGCGAGGTGGAAGGCAGGGACCAGACTCCGGAGGCATTACTGCGGCCGAGAGAGAGGTCTGGGTGTGCGGGGCAACACCTACCTGCTTCCACCGAGGAACAGACGGCAGGAAAGGCTCGGAGGCGTTCGGCTGCGGGCTGTCCCGAGGTGAAGAAAGGAGGGGAAACGAGGAGCGAGGCCCGAGGGCGTCGAGTCCAGGTTTTCGCACCTCCTTGCCCAGCGGGAGATGAGAGTGACGAGGCCGTGGCGGCGTCACTGACATCTAAGAAATGAAAGAGGGGAAAGGAGTGGCAAGGCATGGGAGCGTTGCACACTGCAGTCCGCACCCTCGTGACCCAGAGATGGAAGAAACTCCTCTAGAAAATGAGGGTACCACTGGACTCCGGGGAGCCAGCGGCGGAACAGAATGAAAAAGATTCTCCACCCCGTCCTCCTCCGGGGGAGGGAGAGGTGCGTGCACCGTCTCCAAGAGAGCAATTCCCTACAACACTGGGTCGCCTGTCTCAGGGCTGCCGAGACAGGTGGCGCCGTCTTCCTGCGAAGCTAGACGTCACAGTAGAGCTAGCTGTGACAGCTTCCACAGGGGACTGACACCCTTGGCGACAAACAGACTGAGGAGGAGCATGAGTGACTCGGAAGCACATCGAGTCAAGCTCGTAGTTTCCTCAGCCTGCTTCTGAACTGTGGAGAGCCGCTGGGCACAGTCTCCAACAGTGTCACCGAAACAGGGCAAACCTTGAGAAATAGGAGAATCGAGAAAGAAAACTTTGGCGATGTCTCGTACGTCTACAAGGTTAGCCCTGGGAAACTTCTGGACCACAGTGTGGACATCGTCTGACCGAGGGCCAGTGCTGTGACTAAAATCACGGTAGTCACTAAGCACAGCTCAACCCCGACTCAGAACTACCCTTGTGCACTGCGTGTTTTTTTGGTCTACACTGACCATTACATGCAGAGAAGAGGTGGTCTGCCATTAGCAAAACCACCATCAAGGGTAGTGAGCGAGGAAAAATTTTCACAGATTTTGGCACCAACATGCCTCCATACTGCAAAAAGTTTTCACACACATCCAGGCAAGTACGGGGGCGGGGAAAGGCGACACGCGTTGCACTGCGCCCCCAGAGTAGCCCGGGAAGTGTGGCTGTCAAGTCTGGACCTGATTTAGCATGAGCGCACACACCATTACAGTGGGAACTCAGTATCACCATATCCAGAGTGTAACAGCCCTCTCTCCGATGCAGTGATCAACATCTGATCCTCCCCTGGAGCCCCGAATGAAACACTTGGTTCCTCATGAGAACCACCAGTAATTCCATCAGTAAGCTGCCAGGCATGCACAAAACAGTGAACGTGGCCATCAAGCTTGATGACACACGGCACGTTGAACGCTCTTTCAAGACAAACAACGTGCCGACGTGATCATGCTCTCATAAGAGAGCATAAACCACCCACAAACACAGTTTCAGCATGTTTGCGATGCGCTAGAGGAGTGAGGGGTACCCTCACTGTAATCCTAAGATCACCAATGCTATTAGCCAAAGTAGGCCTCTTCTGGTGCAGAAGAGGAACTAGATCGGGGAATATGCAAAGGGACTCCACCTCGTTTGAGGCACTTGAGTCTCGACCGGGCATCTAGAGCGCCGAATGACGCGCGCTGGGTTGCCGCGACAACCCGCGCTGTCAGCCGGCGGCTCGACGGCACACGGCACGCTGAGCGGCTCAACCCTTTACGAGAAAGGGGTGACGAACAATGCGCCGACGTGGTCATGTTCTCATGAGAGAACATGAACCACCCACGAACGCAGTCTCAACACGCTTAAGCCCAGGCATGTGAAACAGTGATCGTGGCCGTCAAATGAGGACAGGAAACGACCGCATCCAGAAACACACGGATGAAACGTCATCCTTAAAAGGACGCGATCTTCACCCGTGTTGCTCTTTCAGAGAAAAAACTTTCTTAGTTGTGCTGAAGCACACAGGGATCAACGCTGCAACACAGCGGGGAAACTGCAAGCCCGCTGCGTGCACTCAACCGTATACCAGCTGTTAAAACAGCTCTTTGTAAACACAGCGTGTGTAGTAACAGACAGCAGACGGGAGATCGCGAAGACCGCTGAAGCGCCGTCACACCAGCACAGAGAGATCTCAGGAAACAGCAGACTCGCAGTCTACAAGCTCATTCCACTCAGAGGACACAACTGGTCGGCTCCGAAGCACAAAGCATTGTGTATGCGTTTGCTTCCGCCCTTTATACGCGCACTGGCAGGCGGGTCGCGGAATGCAAATCTTGCATGCCAATATTATTGGCTCGTTTTAGTTCACTCGAAGTCGATTGGTCTCCCTAGTGTGATCCCAATTCGTCAGGGAACTCCCCCGACGACACGTCGGAGTTCCCAGGACGAAAGGGAACATACATTAACATCAAAATGAAAGCTAAACACATTTAAACGACATTTCCACAGACTGTTATGTCTTGTCTTGTCATGTTGTGTCTTGATCTTGTTCTAGGCTACTTTCTCTTTCTCTGCTCTCCCAGCTGTTCCTTATCTTCTCTAACTACCTCGTTCACTCTCTTCCCACCTGTTCCCTTTCTCCTCTGATTAGGGCTCTATTTCCCTCTCTGTTCTTGCTGCTTTCTTTGTCAGATTCTCATTAGAGTTTCTCATGCTAGAAGCAAACTACTGTCTCGTTCGTTTCTACATTGTCCAGTCTTGTCTTGTCCTGTCCTGTACTGTTGGCATCCGCCTGGCAAGTACTATCTGTTCTCAGTTAATCATCTTGTTATTTACTCTGTCCAGTTCATCTGATGCTACGAGAGATCAGGTAGTCACAGTATCTCTTCGACCCGCGTCTTCTCTGAGAGATCTGCAGCCTGTCGCCGCTACCCGGCTATTCACTACTGCTGTCTAAAGCCTCTTGAAGTTACCAGAAAGACTTTTTGTGTTCCTGTTTTCGCCCTCTCTGCGGGTTGTTTATTTTCTCCATTATCACTCAAGAAGAAGTACTGTGTACTACCCTGTGTTTTCATTAAAAGACTCTGTTTCTGTTAAAACGCTTTTGGGTCCTCACTTACCTGCATAACACAGACTCAATCCACCAAAGTGATATATGAAGAAATTTATTTATAAAAAAAAAAACGAATCGGTTACCTAACGTAACCTCAGTTCTCTCTAGATGAGGGAACGAGTACTGCGTAAGTTTAGCTTACACTACAGGAAAGATTCATCTTCTCGAAATATTGAAGCCAAATAAAGTTATCCTTAATTTTGTATCTATTGTCAACGCAGTGCAGCAGCCAGCAGACCTAGAGCAGGCTGTCTAGCGTGCTCATTGGCTACCCTGCGTCAACTGCAGCGGCCTACCAGTGAGCCCGGCGTGACGTCACGTCCAATGAAGGGCGCTCACGCCCTCAACGCATCCTAGCCCACCAGAATGGGCGTGGCTTAGCGTATATAAGCGGGGCTCGGAGGCTGAGACTCTGGTTTTCATCGACTGAAGCGAAAGAGCGCTCATGGCGTGAGCACGGCAGGTTACGCAACACTCGTTCCCTCATCTAGAAAGAACCGAGGTTACGTTAGGTAAACGATTCGTTCTCTTACGAGAGGTTCTCTCGTATTACGTAAGTTTAGCTTACGCTACGGCAACCCTTTGTCAACGCCGTGCACGCCAGCATCCACTACATGAGTCCCAGAGAAGCTCAGGGAACCCAGTTGAGCAGGAATAAGCGCACGCCCATAAGCACTCACAGGGAATACAGAGCGGCGATGCCGGTCAATGTATAAGCATATAGCACATATCCTGATTCAGTGCAGCTCAACCAGAAGTGCTGAGTCATATGAGAGTAGCCTGCGCACGACAATACCTGGACAGAACTGACCTCTCACTTATACTGACAGCAGTTTAGCCTGCAAGGCGGGAACTTCCAGGTTATAGAATCTTACAAAGGTGGACGCGGAGGCCCAGCCCGCCGCCACACAAATGTCATGAATAGAAATTCCGCTGGACCATGCCCTCGAAGAGGCCATGCCTCTGGTGAAATGAGCCCTGACGCCCAAAGGGCATTGCAGACCTTTTGATGTATAAGCAGCCGCAATAGCATCCACTATCCATCTGGATAGGCTCTGTTTCGAGGCGGCGAGACCCTTGGTGCACCCTCCAAGCGAAATGAAAAGCTGCTCTGAGCACCTGAAAGGGGCGGAGCGCGTAATGTAAAACCTCAGCGCCCTGACCGGGCAGAGGAGATTAACATCGCTCTCGCTATCGGATGCAGGCAGAGCCGATAGGGAAATGACCTGTGCTCTGAACGGAGTGCCAATCAATTTAGGAACATATCCATGTCTAGGTTTGAGGATGACTTTAGAGTCATTCGGTCCGAACTCAAGACACGCAGCGCTGACAGACAGCGCATGTAAGTTTGACTGATGACAGCGCAATCAGGAAAACGGTTCTGAGTTATAGGTATTTTAGATCCGCAGAGTCTAAATGTTCAAAGGGGAATGCTTTCAGGGCCTTGAGGACCAAAGAAAGATCCCACATAGGAACAGACAGGGGGCGCGGGGGATTAATCCTCCTAGCTCCTCTAAGGAAGCTGATGACAAGCTCTTTCCTTCCTATTGACAGGCCGTCCATCGATTCTGAGAACGCTGCGACGGCTGCCACATACACTTTGAGCGTGGAAGGGGACCTGCCCTTATCCAACAGCTCTTGAAGGAAACTAAGCAACCGCAAAACCCCACACCTTCGTGGGTCCAGGTTTTTGTCAGCGCACCACTTGGAGAACACAGACCATTTAGACGCGTAGAGCCTTCTGGTAGAAGGAGCTCTAGACTGCATGATTGTGTTCATTACTGCGTCAGGCAGGGCAACGGGTATCCGTTGATCAACCATGCATGCAGAGACCAGCGCTCTGGATGGGGTTGCCAGATCGTGCCACAAGCCTGGGAGAGGAGATCTGTCCTCACCGGGATCGGTCTGTGATAGCCGCGTCAGCTCTGGGAACCAAGTCTGGTTCTCCCAGCGCGGGGCTATGAGGAGCACTGAGTGGCTCCTTTAGGTAGTTTTCTTTGGTTAACATGTCTCTTTTCCTTCCTCTCCAGAAGCCAGTGAGGACTCGGTGTGGAACAGGGGAGGCTAGCTGCTAGGGCTGGGAAAAAAAATGTATTCACCTAGCTATCGAGATTGTTTTTTTACGATTATAAACTCAATTTTTTTTTATTACAGAATCGATATTAATTCAAATTCAATAGTTTTATTTTTATCCTTGCTTGTAGATGAAGTTGACAGAAGTTAGCCACTTTCGTTCCAACAGAGGATGAAATGTGTCGTTATCTATGAGTGTTGAGTGACGTAATATCCCAAGTGGACAAGTGGAAGGGATGTGAGACTGAAAAACATTTGCGCTACTCATACGCTGAGAGATAAGACAATAGAGCTTCTGTCTATGAAACTTTGACAAAATCATATCGCAACATTCAAAGCTGTTCTTATAGAATGTACATAAGTCTATTTTCATAATGCATTCATAATTCTTAAAAAAATTGCAATACATATCGAATCGGCACCCAAGTATCGTGATAGTATCGAATTGGGAGATATGTGTATCGTCTCAGCCCTACTAGCTGCTTTTACTCAGTGGTAAACACAACTTCCTTATGGTGTGTGCACATGGTGGCTGATTTGGTGTGAATTTAGGTGGGTTTGGAACTACTGCCTGAGTTGCAGTCGGCCTGCCTTGTTCCTGCTAAGCCTATCCCTGGAGTTTTTTTTATAAACCTGATTGTGCTGTGTCCCAAGAAGAGAGTTTGTAAGACTTGATATTCCTGCTAAGACAAAAGCTGAGATAAAACTCACCCTGCAATAAAGCAATAAAATGCACCCTGGACAGACGATCTCGAAGAAAGAGCATAGGACATGGTGTTGTCCAAACTTTTCTCCTTTCTTATCTCTGCATCCCCCTCTCCCTCCTCCCTTTCTTTCCCCATGATTCAAATCACTAAAAGTTCACTTAGAATGATGAAACCAACTCTAAAAAAATATTTGTACAAGCCTTTTGTTCTGGTCTGGGTATATAAGGGTAAGTGGCAGAGAAGTCTTTGGGAACCTGTAACCAGAAAACATGCAGTGCTGTGTCACGTCTTCCCGAGGCTTACACTCGTAACACACTCACACTCCACTGTGCGTCTCTGTCAGGGATGCATTTCTTACTCTTAGAGTCATCTTGGAACAATTGATGTTATGTATTTATTATTTCTGAATTGACTTTGAATCATGTACTTGTGTAATTGGCATGATCCATTTTTACTTAACAAATAAAATGTTATATTTGATTATTCTGCATTTTTCTGAAAGCTTTTTTCTAGTATG
The DNA here is from genome assembly GCA_036326025.1 of Chrosomus eos. Classification (NCBI taxonomy): domain Eukaryota; kingdom Metazoa; phylum Chordata; class Actinopteri; order Cypriniformes; family Leuciscidae; genus Chrosomus; species Chrosomus eos. The sequence continues at coordinate 21,510 of JAZAVI010001053.1, read as the reverse complement.
GATTAATGTGAAGTCTGGTGTTTCCTCAAATCTCTGTCCAGGATAGATCACCCCGAAGGCACTAATGAATGGAGCATGGAGCACATCATTAAGGAGACCTTCAGATTTCTGACTATCACTGACTTCGCATGTTGCATCTTGCGACTATTAAAAAATTACACCTTTTGTTTGGATAGAGGACAAACAGTGGATTGTATTTATCTGGACCTTCAAAAAGCCTTTGATACTGTCCCTCATAAAAGACTACTATCAAAGTTAAAATCCTATTGTTTAGAAAACAGAGTTATTTATTGGATACAGGATTTTTTGCACAATAGAAAACAACAGGTGGTAGTGAATGGTGCTGCCTCAGATTGGAAACTGGTGACATCTGGGGTCCCACAGGGGTCAGTCTTGGGCCCTGTTTTATTTGTAATATATATAAACAATCTGCCAGATGTGATACAATCTGATGTTTACCTTTTTGCGGATGATACTAAAATTTTCAGAATAATAACAAGTGACACAGGCCGAGCCCATCTTCAAGAAGATCTATGTAGCATGAGCAAATGGTGTGATCAGTGGCTATTAAAGATGAATCCCAAAAAATGTAAACATTTACATATTGGGAAAAAATGACACTGTAGCCAACTATGTAGTTGGGGATATAGTGGTTAATCCTGTACATGAGGAGAGGGACGTAGGTGTTGTGGTGGATGGATCACTTGAATTCCACACACATATTTCTGAAAAAGTTAGAAAAGCAACATGATGATGGCAATAATAATAAGAACTTAGGTAAGGATATATTTTTACCATTGTATAAATCCCTGGTAAGATCACATCTTGAATATGCAAGCTTAGTCTGGTGCCCATATAAATTAAAATATGTAGAAAAAATTTAAAGAGTTCAGAGAAGAGCCACTAAATTAATTCCAGGAATGAAAAATATGTCGTATGAAGATAGATTGAGGGAATTAAGTTTACTAACTCTCAAATTTAGGAGGTATGGAGATATGATTCAGGTATATAAGCTTGTACAGGGAATATACGATGTAACAGTTGAACCTATCTTTCCGTTTTGGAACAATATGTACGAGACACGAGGGAATTCTTTAAAACTCTACCCTAGAACATGTCTGTCTGAAAAGAGAAAGAACTTTTTTACACTCCGTGCGGTAAAATCATGGAATGAACTTCCTGAAGAAGTGGTGTGTTCCCCTTCTATTAATTCCTTTAAGAACAGGTTGGATGCATTTTGCCTGTCAAAAGGTGTTATGTATAATTTAACACAGTCTCATCCCAAGAAGTCATATATTGACGTCTTGGGACGTCTTTTGACCATACGTCAATATCTGCCTTTTTAGGGTACCCTTAAACGTCGGTTATATGACGATCCTGGGACGTCATACAACTGACGCTTTACCTTTAACGTCAGTTAGGTGACGGGGTAGGTTTAGGGGTAGGTTTAGGTCTGGGGTAGAGTTAGGATCCGATAACGTCATCTAACCGACGTTTAAGGGTACCCTAAAAAGGCGGATATTGACGTATGGTCAAAAGACGTCCCAAGACGTCAATATATGACTTCTTGGGATGAGACTGCACTGTATAATTATAAAGCTTGTCAGTAACTAATGTAATTCATTTTATGTAATTTATTTATGATTGTTAGAAAAACTTAATTAATGTGTTTTTTATAAAATGTTAAAAGGTGAGCTTATATGTAAATATATATTTCTTGTGTTTTTTAGAGTCTGGAATAGAGGATAGTATATCCTGTACCAGAAATCTTTTCAAGAAATTTCAATAAAAATAAATAAATAAATTTGCTATGAGTAAGCAGAGAGTGATCGCTTGAGGGTAAAATAGTTTGCACTGCATCCTCTGACTATTTCAGAACTGGCTAGTTTGAGATCGTGAGCTCACATTCGCGACGTGACGTCTCAAAGCAATACCGGGTCCCTTAATGAATGAATAATTGAAAGTATTGGATACCCAGAATAATCAAAGATCTAAGTTAAATCGTAATCAAAATGTATGATTATTTTCTAATAAGAAACAATCTAAATTTGATAATGATTTGAAATTGGAGTCAGATTAAGTGCCTGTCAGGCCACCTGTAAATCCTCGTCTTGCCCTGTTACCGATCCAGAGACTGTTCACGACATGCCTGCCAAGTCTGAGTCTCTTCACGTCATGCCTGCCGAGTCTGAGTCTCTTCACCTCATGCCTGCCAAGTCTGAGTCTCTTCACCTCATGCCCTGCTGTGTCTAAGTCTCTTCACCTCATGCCTGGCGAGCCTGAGTTTCTTCACGTCAGCCCTGTCGAGTCTGAATCTCTTCACCTCATGCCTGCCAAGTCTGAGTCTCTTCACCTCATGCCTGGCGAGCCTGAGTTTCTTCACGTCAGCCCTGTCGAGTCTGAGTCTCTTCACATCATGCCTGGCGAGCCTGAGTTTCTTCACGTCAGCCCTGTCGAGTCTGAGTCTCTTCACCTCATGCCTGGCGAGCCTGAGTTTCTTCACGTCAGCCCTGTCGAGTCTGAGTCTCTTCACATCATGCCTGCCAAGTCTGAGTTTCTTCACGTCAGCTCTGTCGAGCCTGAGCTCCTCCATGTCACGTGTGCCGAGCCTGAGCTCCTTTACGTTACGTCTGCCGATCCAGTCACTGTCAATGAGTCTGGTTTTAAGCTGTCTTCCTCTCCAGTTCCAATCAATGCTGAACTATCATTGTGTTCTGAACTAGCCAAGGATTGAACTATCTGTCCTGCCTGATTCCATCAAGGAATCTAAACTTGAGTTGTCTTTCTGTCCTAGTGCTGTTGTTGAACTCTGAACTCAACTTGTGTTTGTCGAACCATGTGTTTGTCCCATTTCAATCTGTTAATCTGTTTTTTGCCCCACTAGTCCAGTCACAACCACAGAAACCTTACCTTTAGGCTCCAGTAGCCCTGTCACAGCCCAAAGTTGATGGCCCTGTCCCAAATGGCATACTCCGGACTTGTGGACTTCCTCAGAGTCCACACTTCGGTGACGTCATATAGTGCAGACCTATAGGGCCCTTAGCGTGAGTCCGCGAGGGCGCATTGAGAGGTAATTTTGGGACAGACTCGATCGTCACGCCGGAAACAGGAAGACAGTCTGGTTGTTGTTATGGACAGGAGCTGCAGGTTCAGGGAAATATGCTGACTATTGTTGTTTTGTTTACATATGACTCAATAAAGCCCTGACATTCTGTTCAATTTATTTAATTAATCATAATATGAAAAAAACCTTGACGAGCCATGACATTTTTTTTTATTTTTTATTATTGTACTTTTCTAATATGTGAATCTTGTAACCTATAGTGAATCATTCGGTTTTTGGCATATTTGGCTCACTGTCTCACTATTTGGCCTCACTGTGCATAATGTTATTTTGGTCCTGCAAAATGAATATTAATAAAATAAATCAAGCCACAATGTCTCTCTTTTGTACATATTTTTATTCAAAAATATTAATTTCTCTGCTGTGGAAGGACTTAGCCTATTTCTTTTTTTTTTTTACAGATATAATATCTCCACCCTAATTAGATATATGTATCTACAATATATCTATGTATTTAGATATGTATATATAATATGTATCTATAATCTATCTATGTATTTAGATATGTATCTATAATCTATGTATCTATAATCTATCTATGTATTTATATATGTAGCCTATCTTTAATCTATCTATATATGAAGAGTTCAGATGCAAGAGCCTCTAAAAGCCATCTGAAATTTTCTTCTAAAATGATCATTTTTATCAAGCTTGTATATTTAAGTTCAATAATTTCACTTAAATGGCAAGAATTGCCAATGGCAAGAATTGCCATTTAAGTGAACTTAAATATACAAGCTTGATAAAAATGATAATTTTAGAAGAACATTTCAGATGGCTTTTAGAGGCTATTGCATCTGAACTCTTCATATATATCTATCTATCTATTAATCTAGCTGTCTATATATATTTTATATCTATGTATCTATTAATGTGTCACTATATGTATACTCTGTGTCTCTAGCCTATCAGTCAATGTGTTGTGTAAATTTAGCCTAAATGTAAGCCTAAATATAACTAAACAAATCGCACTATAAATGTCACTATATCACCGAAAATCCGCTATCTCAAAATCAAACTCCTCTCACAAAAACCCACGAGGTCAATATGCGTTGATTTCACTTTTATCAGATGTGCGATTGTGTGGTCTGTTTCCGACCATGTCAATCAAACGCTGATTCGGCGGATCACACCTGATGAAACACTTAGTGAAACACTTGGCTTCGTTCCTGCTTACCTGGATTATCTCTCTTTGCCTTCCCCCTATTGGATATTGTTCTCTGATCGTCTACCCACACTTGCCGTAAGGATCACTCTGTGTAATACCTCTGCCATTCCTGTTTGCTGTTTTTTGACCTTGCCTGTATTACGACCATGTTTTGGAATAAAGCCATGCATATGGATCCGCACGTCTCTCGTCTTGTTCGGCCCGTTACAGTTTGTTTTATCTGAATCTCAGTTTATTTTAATTATTGGATCTGTAGAAACCTTTTACTCACAAAATCACACTTTGTCAGTCAATTTTTATTTTTATTTGTTGTTATAGTTATTGTACAGATGTAGGTTATTGTATATACATCTTTTTATGTAATAACAGACTTTATGTAACTAAACAAAAGTAAAAGAAAAACATTTTTTCATAACATATTTGTTTCATAACAAATAACTGATTGTTGTTGTTTTTCTACATTTGTTTCCAGTCTCTTTAAATTTGGCCAGTGGTGGGCCGTCAGGGCCAGCAAGGCGTTCTCTGCTGGCCTAAACGAAATCAGAATCACTGACTTGCACTTTAATATATTTTTTTCCATGAATGAGTATTACATTATTCCCAATAGTTCATTCTCTTAATTTCATAGATTTTCTCTTGGTTGCGCTGCGTCCAGTAGTGTATGTTTATGTTAGAGCTTTTCCAATCATCCAATCCAATCATATTTCAGCCATCATGCGTTGCCATGGTCAAATAAATCTGCCTGGAGGCCTTCAGAATTGATAGTGCGGGCGCCTGTAGCTAAAATGAATGGCAATGAAACCGTTGCTTTAACTAATCAGTCAGATTTAATCAGCCAATCAGATTTTGATTAGACTGCACCGGGGCCATCTAGCAGGCATACAATAACATCTGCATTTTCACGTTCTTTGGTTGGATGCTCAAAACGTGTATTATTACTGGTAGTCAGTATCCGCATATGTAGCGAACTGCATAAACTAAAATATATTCCTGTAGATTTAATATTTTTTCAACCCACAAATTAATGTTTTTTTTTTTCCCTTCGACCCCCAGCAGGTTCAAACCTACCGGGAAAATCCCATGAGCTTAAAGCAGAGTCACGGTGACGGAACACTGCTCGATCTGTCCGGGTAAAAACAGAATTGACCAGTGTTTGGAATAACGCCTTTTAAAAGAACGGCGTTAGGTAACGACGTTATTTTTTCAGTAACGGGGTAATCTAACGAATTACTTTTCCCGTCGTTACAACGCCGTTAACGTTACTGGACGTTAAATGCTGTGCGTTAACACGGGTGTCAGTTTGGTTTGAAATGCACTGGGAACAGAGACGCATTCGGAAGTGCATTTTCCAAATAAATCCATCGATCCACTGTTATTGTTTGAGTTCCTGAATGGTCTAGTGGTAGAACTTTTGCCAAGCGTGTCAGAGGTTACAGGTTCTAATCCACGCTCGAATGTTTTTTTTTTTCTCTCATCAAAACTGAATATGTTCATCAGTGGTTACAGTCTATATCAAGCAGAGACACGGGACGGTTGAGTGCATATTATTTTGTTATTTTATCGAAATGAATAGAGTAGGGCTGTCAAACGATTAATCGTGATTAATCGCATCCAAAATAAAAGTTTGTGTTTAAATAATATATGTGTGTGTAGTGTGTATAATAATTTTGTATATATAAATACACACACATACATGTATATATTTAAGAAAAATGTGTTATTAATATATAAAATATTTATATTTATATATAATATTAATTATGTATAAATATATATAAAATATATACATGCAAATATTTCTTAAATATATACATGCATGTGTGTGTATTTATATATACAAAATTAATATACACACTACACACACATATATTATGTAAACACAAACTTTTATTTTGGATGCGATTAATCGCGATTAATCGTTTGACAGCCCTAGAATAGAGTCTCCACAACGGCGATAGATTGAAGAGCGCGTCGATCCGAGTGAAGACTGCGCGCGCGGCCACGCGCCACAAGAGAACAAATGCAGCAGTGGACGCGAGCGCTCAGCTTGAGTTCAAAAACAAAACAATTTAACGCTAGATCTCTTATTTAATAGCTAACTAAATGAATGCTCTGCTAGTTAGTAAATGGAGATGTTTTATTTATTTGTTTCTAAATGTTGTGGGTACAAAATGACTCGTGACAAAATCGCGAGTGCGTTTTTGTGCGTTAGTATTGATTGAATAAACTGTGTAATCCGAAGTTGAACACACAGCTAGTGAGGAGGTGGGTTAATAAGTACAGTGAAGTGAAGTGCAGGATAAACCTCTTGCTGTCTGTCGTGTCGACGTGCAATAAATATAGAAAGTAGTGTTTAAACACCTGTCTGTTCTACTCATTTCAACTGACTTGTGAAAACTGCTAAAAGAAATAAAAATTCTTTGACATAATAGCAATTTTTTTTAACAGTAACGCAAATAGTTACTTTTCCTGGTAATGAGTTACTTTTATTATAGAGTAATTGAGTTACTAACTCAGTTACTTTTTGGAAGAAGTAGTGAGTAACTATAACTAATTACTTTTTTAAAGTAACGTTACCAACACTGGAATTGACTAATGTAAGTTACGAATGATTTTGAAGGCAAAAGTCCCGCTGATCTCATTGATTTCGTTCAAAACTCTGTGTGAGAGCATGGGGCTGCAGCTGTACACATCGTCATGTTTTGCGGTGACTGTCCACTTCTGTCAAGCAGACCTAAAGTGAAGTAAAACTTATGCTAGAAATATGACGGGACAGACATGACATTGTTTGAACTGAAACACAGTTAGATAACCTGTACAACAGAGTAATTGAAGTCATCTTGAGGAAAGAAATAAGGATGGATTTTGTGTAAAAAATAATCAGTAGTTTTGTTGAGTATAATGCTTTTTTTCCTGTGGTGAATATGATTTTCTTCTTAGTTTTTCTTTTAAATTAATGATCTATTAATGTTTTTTTTCAAACATTCATACTATTGTAACGTCTGAAAAGGGACTAACCCTTGAACGACAAGATAAGGGAGGCTCCGTTTCTGAACTTATAATAGGAACGCAAGAACCACTGTAGGCAAACGCACCAGTTTAACTCACGCGCTCGTTTCTCTCTACCGGCCTTTTCCAAACTCTCTGCATTAACCCAATAACTGCCGGTGCAAAATAAAAACAACAATTATAGAGAGTATTTGCGATGCTACACTATTAAAAGTTATTAATTCAGGTAGGACAGAAGGCCTAGGTGTGAAATGCAAGGCCCACCACTGAATTTGGGTATTTCTTTTATTCAATTCAATTCAATTCAAGTTTATTTGTATAGCGCTTTTCACAATACACATTGTCTCAAAGCAGCTTTACACAAAGTGCATTTCAGAAATGTACAAAGAAAAATACAGTTAGTTAATCATGTATTAATTTAGGCATAACATATCGCCGGTGTTTAGTCGTCTCTCACAGGCGTCGAGTCGTCTCTCCACAGGCGTTTAGTCGTCTCATTACAGGTGTTGGGGCATCTGAAGTCTTCGTGAGAGGCTGGATACAAACTGGAGCTGACGAACGCTATTTACCACGGGACTAGCGTCCCGAGATAACAGCAGAAAGACAGATGGGAAATAATTAGCATAGCTGATGTTCATAATGTTAATGCATTCGAACTGATTCAGCAGTAGTATAAAAGGTAAGCATTAAGTGAATGCTTGGTTAAAGAGATGCGTCTTTAATCTAGTTTTAAACTGGGACAGCGAGTCTGAGTCTCGAACAATATCAGGAAGGCTATTCCAGAGTTTAGGAGATAAATGTGAGAACGCCCTCCCTCCTTTAGTAGACTTAGATATCCTAGGAATGACCAGAAGCCTCGAATTTTGTGATCTTAAAGAGCGCGATGGATTGTATGGCGATAGAAGGTCTGTTAAATACACAGGAGCTAAACCATTTAGAGCTTTATAAGTCAATAGTAATACTTTGTAATTGATACGGAACTTAATAGGTAACCAGTGTAGAGATGATAAAATTGGTGTAATATGATCATATTTTCTTGATCTAGTAAGAACTCTAGCGGCTGCATTTTGCACTAACTGTAGCTTGTTTATTGAGGATGCAGGACAACCAGCTAATAAAGCATTACAGTAATCTAGTCTCGAGGTCATGAATGCATGAACTAACTTTTCTGCATCTGAAACAGATAGCATGTTACGTAGCTTAGCAATGTTTCTAAGGTGGAAAAAGGCTGTTCTTGTAACATATGAAATATGATTTTCAAAAGTCAAGTTGCGGTCTAGTATAACACCCAGGTCTTTTACTGTAGTGGATAAAGTAACAGGACATCCTTCTAAATTAAAGTTGTATTGTAAGGGATTTTGTGGGTAGTTTTTTGGACCAATAAGTAATACCTCCGTTTTATCTCAATTTAATAGCAGGAAATTACACGTCATCCAGCATTTTAAATCTTTTAGACACTCTGTCAAGTTAGATAAGTTGGTGTTTTCATCTGGTCGTGATGAGATATATAATTGAGTGTCATCAGCATAACAGTGAAAATTAACGGTCTGATAAGTACGATCTAAACCAGCTTAATGCCTGTCCCTGAACACCAGTGTAGTTTTGTAGTCGATCTAAGAGTATTTTATGATCTATAGTGTCGAATGCAGCACTAAGATCAAGTAGAACTAGTATTGAGATACAGCCTTGGTCAGAGGCTAAAAGTAAATCATTTGTAATTTTAACTAGCGCAGTTTCTGTGCTATGATGCGGTCTGAATCCCGACTGAAATTTTTCATAGATATCATTTTCTTGCAAGAAAGAGCACAATTGAGCGGACACAATTTTTTTCTAGTATTTTAGACATAAATGGAAGATTTGAGATGGGTCTGTAATTTGCTAGGTTATTTGGATCTAATTGCGGTTTCTTAATGAGAGGTTTTATTACTGCCAGCTTGAATATTTTTGGAACGTGACCTAAAAATAAAGACGAGTTAATAATATTGAGAAGAGGCTCTTCCACTACAGGTAACACCTCTTTAAGTAGTTTAGTGGGTATTGGATCTAATAAACATGTTGTTGGTTTAGATGCAATGATAAGTTTATTTAGTTCTTCCTGTCCTATAGTTGCAAAACGGTGTAGTTGTTCTAGAGGGGCCATAATTGAGGCAGAGTCATAAGACACCATAGAGGATTGTACATTTACAATAGTGTTTCGGATGCTTTCTATTTTCTCATTGAAGTAATTCATAAAATCATTACTACTATATTGTAACGGAATATTTTGCTCTGGAGATGTCTGATTATTTGTTAGTCTAGCTACGGTGTTAAATGAAAACCTTGGATTATTTTGGTTATTTTCTATTAGTTTGCGGAGATGCTCAGCCCTGGCTGATTTTAGAGCTCTTTTATAACGTGACATACTGTCTTTCCACGCGATTCTGAAGACCTCTAAATTAGTTTGTTTCCATTTACGCTCTAAGTTACGAGTTTCTCTCTTGATAGCATGCGTAGCACTGTTGTACCATGGTGCTTTAGTTTTCTCTCTAACCTTTTTTAATCTAATTGGTGCAACAATATCTAGTGTACTAGAGAAAATGTTGCTCATACTGCTAGTCATTTCCTCTAGTTCATCTGTTTGTTTGGGTTCACTGAGCAGCTGAGATAGATCAGGTAAGCTATTTGAGAATCTATCTATAGTGGTTGGAAGGATTGTTCTGCCTGGTCTATAACGTGGTGCAGCATGACAAATTTCAGCAGTGCGTATTATGCAAGTTACCATGTAATGATCAGTGAGATCGTCACTTTGCGGTATAATATCTATATCGGTTGGATCGGTTCCATATGATATAATTAAATCTAGTGTATGATTTAGTCTGTAGCGTCTTGGAGATGTTGTCCGACAGAACAGCCGCTCCGACTCTACTGGGGTGCAGACCATCAGGACGGAAGAGCCTAGGTCGCTCCCAAAACAGATTCCAATTATTTACAAAGAGCAGTTTCTGTTCATTACACCATGACATTAACCATTCATTTAAAGCAAATAATCTACTGAACCTTTCTTGTCCAAGTCGGTACGTGGGAAGCGGTCCAGACACGACGATCGTTGCTCTAGGCGATGTGCTGTGTACCGTCTCGATCAGGCTCCTGTAGTCCTTCTTCAGAACCTCCGTCTGTCGCAGCCTGATGTCATTCGTCCCCGCGTGCAGCACGACAGCTCCGACGCGCTCGTCACCGTTCAGGATCTCGGGAACCTGCGCAGCGACATCAAGAACACGAGCACCAGGAAAGCAGTGAGTGCGCACCTTACCTTTACCCGAGGTAGCACGGACATGACGGACCATGGAAGTGCCGATGATCACGGCGTCATCGCGTTCCGCTTCGCGAAGAGGGGAGAACCGGTTCCGGGTGGAGATCTCGAAGACCGGGAGGGGGGGAGAGGTTCTTGCTCTGGTCCTGGCTCGTGTCGTGACCCAGGGTGCAGGAGTGATTGAAGGCAGAGATGGTCACGTCCTCCTGGGCAGAGAAACGCACGGAGTAGACGAAGTCGGAGTCAAAGTCAAAAAGTTACTAACCACTGACTTGTGAGCATCGGCGCGTGATGTTTCAAGCGCTGATCGCCGATCTCGCAGCTCGGCTTGCTTCTCCAGCAGAACACGAATCTGCTTCTCCACCGAATCCAGCTCCAATCGTACCGAAATCAGCTCGAATGTGTCCTCACCTGCACTCAGAGGTAACGTTAGACACACATCCGATATGTTCGCCATTATTACAGATGAACAGTAAATTAGTAGTGATACTACCAATATCACTACTATTTTAGGACTGAAATGGTGGATATAACCCGTATCCTTTCAGAGAAACGGGTGTAAAATGAGACGCTCGATAAGCATGCGCTCATGCCCCGTTGATGCGGGCTCTAAGCTCTAATACCAAAGGATATAACCTGTATCCTTTCAGAGAAATGGGTGTAAAATGAGACGCTCGATAGGCGCGAGGCCACGCCTGAAATGCTAGCGGGCTAAAGGCTAGTAGCCGAGATTCGGAAAGTTGGATCTAAGTAGCGATATCAAAGCAATCCGATTGTTTTTTATAAGGAATAGTATCGAGGATAAGTTCATATGATATAAAAATAGAAAGTGCCTGTTTATAATTGAGTGGTAAAAAAGAAAATCAAGGATTAATGAATCAATTCGACGGAGATCCAAACACAAACACAGACCGCACGCGCATGCGCAGTCCAATTGAATGCTGAATTTTAGTAAGCATTCAATCAAAATAATGTTCAATAATTGTCTTTCTTGTTCTCTAATATGGAAGTAAAATAATGACAAATGTTTTTGAAACAAAAAAGCCTGTTGAATTGCACCACTTGAAAAAATTTCCATTGCAATAACCATGCTTGCATTTTAATGCATTGTATTTTTAGGGCTTTTGAAGAAAATGACTTCAGTCATTGTTACGTAAGTGATAATGCGTAGAACAAGTGAACGTGTGCGTGCTTGTTTCTTTTGTGGATTTGCTCTCTCTCTCTCCTGTCCCTTAATTGCGTTACAGGTGCAGCTGCTTAAGTGGGCGGGGCTGATGGACTCGTCGAATGGATATAAGCTGTGTGGAAGCTTCTGTTCATCGAGTTCCCCCTCCTGCTTCACGGTGTAATATTGTGCGATTCTCGTGTGTGAGATCATAGTGTGTCAACGCTCTTTGGTGTAGAGTAAGCTGCTTGTGTGCAGCACCAACATGTTAGCGGTATAGGCCGGTAACTGTTATCCTGATTTACTTTCCAGCCTGTTTGAGAGGTCGGAGGCCGTTTGTTTATTTTTCACCTTTTTCTCCTGTTTACTGGTTAGTAGGGAGGTAAGCATTGTATTTTATTTTATTTCTTAACCTAGGGAAGACCATCTAAAATTTAGTCAAAACACCCGTTTTGTTTGTTGTTTTGTGGCCGACTTTAATCCTCTAATCCTATTAAAAGGCGCCGCCCGGAGTTCCGTCTCCTGCTCCACTAAATCACTCCACAACACAACAAAAGTTCAAGAAAAGTAAACATTTATTTTTACTTGTAGAAGTAGGGGTAAGATTTTATATTCGCTCAAAAAAAAGTGTGAACTGAGAGGATTAAAGTCGGCCACAAAACAACAAACAAAACGGGCGTTCTGACTAAATTTTAGATGGTCTTCCCTAGGTTAAGAAGTAAAATAAAATACAATGCTTACCTCCCTACTAACCAGTAAACAGGAGAAAAAAGGTGAAAAATAAACAAACGGCCTCCGACCTCTCAAACAGGCTGGAAAGTAAATCAGGATAACAGTTACCGGCCTATACCGCTAACATGTTGGTGCTGCACACAAGCAGCTTACTCTACACCAAAGAGCGTTGACACACTATGATCTCACACACGAGAATCGCACAATATTACACCGTGAAGCAGGAGGGGGAACTCGATGAACAGAAGCTTCCACACAGCTTATATCCATTCGACGAGTCCATCAGCCCCGCCCACTTAAGCAGCTGCACCTGTAACGCAATTAAGGGACAGGAGAGAGAGAGCAAATCCACAAAAGAAACAAGCACGCACACGTTCACTTGTTCTACGCATTATCACTTACGTAACACTCCTCCCCTCCCCAAAGATTAATGGCTATAGCTCATTGATCGCTTAATCTATTCAGCACTGTGCGCTCTGGACAGCGCATCGGCGATTTGGTTTTCAGTGCCGCGCTTGTGGACAATTTCCAAATTGAATTCTTGAAGGGCGAGGGACCAACGCATTAAGCGTTGATTTGCGTTGTACATGCGAGAGAGAAAAACCAAGGGGTTATGGTCCGTATAAACTTTGATAGGGAGTGTTGAACCACCCAAATAAACCTCAAAATGTTTCAACGCCATCAGTAAGGCGAGAGCCTCTTTCTCAATAGTACTATATCTGTATTGGCACCGGTTAAACTTCTTCGAGAAGTAGCACACCGGTCTCTTGACGTTCGTTTCGGACGTTTGTAGAAGGACAGCTCCCGCGCCAACCATACTGGCGTCAACCTCAAGTTGAAAAGGACGTTCGAAATCAGGTGCGGCCAGGACTGGGGCGTTACATAACAGATCTTTCACTCCTGAAAAAGCATGTTCACACGTAGAGGTCCATTGGAAATTTTGTGTCGGGCGGAGAAGGTCTGTTAGAGGCGAAACAAGAGTAGCAAAATTGCAACAAAATCCGCGATAATACCCAGCCATACCGATAAAACGGCATAACTCAGGTTTGTTTGTGGGTCTTGGGAACTTAGTGATAGCCGCAACTTTAACATCCAGTGGACATACCTGACCTTGACCCACACGTTTGCCAAGATAGGTAACGAAGGCTTTGGCGAATTCACATTTCGTCAAGTTCACGGTTAACGATGCACCAGCTAACCGACGGAAGACGTCATATAACGTTGCAATGTGCTCTTCCCACGTGGAAGAATACACAACAATATTGTCAAGGTATTCAGCACAATCTTGTACATTACGTAGTACCAGCTGCATTAGGCGTTGGAATGTGGACGGAGCGTTCCGCATCCCAAACGCCATCACAGAGTATTGACAGAAGTAGTCAGGTGTGACAAATGCTGAGATTTCAGCAGCGCGCGGAGTAAGAGGGACCTGCCAGTAGCCTTTGAGAAGGTCAAGTTTCGAGACGAACTTGGCAGGTCCGACCCGATCGATGCAATCGTCTATTCTTGGTAAAGGAAAACAATCAGGTTTAGTGACAGCATTAACTTTTCGAAAGTCAGTACAGAACCGAAATTATGAATCTGCCTTAGGCACCAACAGGCAGGGAGAACTCCATGCGCTCTGACTTGGTTCTGCTAACCCATTATGCAACATGTATTCAACCTCTGTTTTCATGATACCACGTTTATGCGGATTAACTCTGTAGGGGTGTTGTTTAATCGGAGTCGCATCCCCAACATCGATATCATGGAACAGCACATTAGTGCGAGATGGGACATCAGAGAAAATACTGGGAAAACTGTCAATCAATTGAATAATATTCTCTCTTTGTCGACCTGGCAAGTGAGTAAGGAAGGAGTGCAAATCGCTGAGTATATTAGAGTTACGCAAGCTATCCCCCGCCAGCGCTGGAATAGATCCTCCAATTTCATCCACAATGTCGTTCTGGAGAACAGAAGGGGCAACTAAGGTCACGCTCTTAACTGACGCTTCAACTTGGTCTCTCGTGTGATAGGGCTTCAGCATGTTGATGTGACACATTTGCATTTTCTTCCTACGGTCCGGCGTTCTCAGTATGTAATTTGTTTCATTCACCTTTCTTTCTACAACGTATGGACCAGAAAAACGGGACTGCAGAGATGTTCCAGGAACTGGTAACAAAGCCAGTACCATCTCACCAGCAGCAAACGAACGAACCACGCTTTTGCGATCATAATAATCTTTCATGACACTCTGTGAGCTTGCCAGATTCGATTTTGCGAGGTCACAAGCGTGTTTTAAGCGTTTGCGGAGTCTAGCAACATACTCAGTCACCGGCGTCGGCGCCATCTCGTTCTCAAGAAACTGTTCACTCAAAAGTTTAAGGGGACCACGAACAGAATGACCGAACACCAGCTGTGCTGGGCTGAAACCGAGAGTCTTGCACAGTTTCACGAACGGCGAAAAGTAATAAGGGCAAACCTTCAGCCCAGTCTTTCCCTGTTTCTACACAGTAAACACGTAGCATGGTTTTGAGCGTTTGGTGGAACCGCTCCAGCGCCCCCTGCGACTGTGGGTGGTAGGCGCTGGACATCTGATGTGACACTGAAATCCTAGATAGCACCTGCTTGAAAAGTTTCGATGTAAAGTTAGTTCCACGATCTGTTTGTATTATACGCGGCAGACCAAACAGAGAACAAAATTTGATGAGTTCCCTCACGATCATCTTAGCTTTTAGATTACGGAGAGGGATCGCCTCAGGAAACCGAGTGGTTGCGCACATCAGCGTAAGGAGATATTGGTGTCCGCTTTTAGATTTTGGGAGCGGTCCTACGCAGTCTAATATTAGACGTTCGTACGGCTCCTCCACCACAGGAATTGGGTGTAAGGGCCGAACGACCTGATTAGGTTTCCCCGCGATTTGACACGCATGACAAGAACGGCAGTATTCCGCGACACTCGTTTTTATTCCGGGCCAATAAAAATACTTAGTAACACGTTGAAAAGTTTTATTGACCCCAAAGTGTCCTGCCATTAGGTGATCGTGAGCGAGCTCGAGCACTACTGACCGATAACATAAGGGTACTACAATTTGATAAGCATGGTCCTCTAAGCCAGCCTTGTCCCCAGATACTGGAAGCCACTTACGCATTAAGACATCCCCATCCCAATAGTAACCCATCCTCACACGAGCAAGTTCTTCCTTTGTTTTCACCGCGTTTTCAATACAACGCGACAAAGACGGATCTGCCTTCTGTGCTATACTAAGCTGCTTTCGTCCGACGATACCAGTTTGCCCCTGAGAACGTACATTAGAGCTTGTCATTAACACATTGTCATCCACTGACAATGACAGCCCCGTAGCTTCCGAATCCGAGAGGAACGAGTCAGACAGATCGACCGTGTCTGCGAATTTTCGTGACTGTGACCGCGTTACCGCACACGCTGGAAGTAGAGGAGGAGAGACATTGAGTGAAGCTGAATCTCGCGCAGGACAGTCGGATACTACAGGAAAGGGAAAAACATTGCCTCCTGCCAAATCATTCCCTAGAATAAAATCGACACCTTCAACTGGTAGTTTGACACATACTCCCACGTTTATAAGACCAGAGACTAGCTCGGATTTCAAAGAAATTGAGTGAACAGGAATTTTCACGCATCCGAGCTCAATTCCACGCACTAATATATCAGTCCCTGTATACGTGTCCGCGCACAACGGGAGTACATTTTCGCGAATAAACGAATGAGCGGCGCCAGTGTCGCGCAAAATGGTAACATGTTTTGACGCACTGTCTGGAGGAATGGCAACTGAACCGCTCATCAGGAAAGGCTTAAACAACTCCGTTCCAGGTGAAAACGTCTCAGCCATTTCTACCTGCGGTTCAAGAACCAAATGTGCAACGCTTTTTGCTTTAGCAGCCGCATTCTTTTGTTTCCATGCCCTGCAGTCTGCAATCAAATGACTGGGATCAAGACAGAAGAAACACGTGCGTTTAGATTCCGTGTTTTTAAACGTGTTTCTCCCGAGCGCGGACACACGAGTGTCGGCTCTTGGGTAACGCACCTCTGAATAACTCCTCTCAGCAACCCCTCTAACGTTCTGACTCTGCCGAGGCGTGGGAAAAATGGTTCGGTGAGTCAGCACATACTCATCGGCAAATACTGCAGCTTCGGACAAACTAGAAACCTTTTGTTCGTTCAAGTGCAACACTAAGTTTTCAGGGAGACAACCTTTGAAATCTTCCAGCAATATTAATTCTTGGAAGCGCTCAAACGTTGTAGCCTCAGACGCAATACACCACTTCTCTAACATTGCCTTTTTATCATGCGCAAATTCCACAAAGGTTTGTCTAGCCGCCTTGATATGATTTCTGAATTTTTGTCTGTATGCTTCCGGCACGAGCTCATATGCTCTCAAAACCGCTGCTTTTACTACATCATAATCGAGGGAGTCGCCAATGGGCAAGGCAGAGCAAACCTCCTGTGCCTTGCCCACGAAGCTGCTCTGCAACATCACTGCCCACATATCCTTGGGCCAGCTCAGCTTCGTTGCTACCCTCTCAAAAGCCGTAAAGCAAGCATCTACCTCTGATTCTCTAAATTGGGGAACAAGCTTCATATAACGAGTAGGGTCAAACTGATTCAATCTATAGGAACCCTGTGGCTCACTAACGGAAGGTTGTTCTCGTTCCTCCCGTTTAGTTAAACGAACCAACTCCAGTTCGCGTAAACCTAATACACGCGTTTCGTGTTCCCGACGTTTAATCTCTAATTCTAGCTCTTTCAATTTCAATGCCACATCAGGATCAAACTCGCGTGCAGGAGGTACATCAGGTTCCTCGGTCAAGAGACCAAGAGAGATCATCTCGGACATGATTTCCTTTTTGATCTCAGCTTTTAGTGCCGAAGATGACACGGATATTTAAAAACTCTCCGCAATTTGCAGTAATTCTTTTTTTTTAAAACGATCCAACTGTTCCACAGACGGAGAGTTAATAAAAGCTTCAATCTCACTTTCCATAATTAGGCTATTCCCTTCCCCACCCAAAATTATTTTATCAAAAGTTTAGATAGGAGGAAAAAAAAATAGTTTTTACTCACCAAATTTGAGGTTTTTGTACTTTGACCGAAGAATTATGAACTTTGATGATGAGCCCTCATTCAACTGGTAGGTGTCAATAGGTGTCGCTCTCTATGTTAGTGCATGTGGCACGTAACAGTCATAAAACCAACTGTTAAATGAACAATTTGCAGTTGGTTTTATTACTGCAAGTCATTCTCTTCAAATGCTATTGAGGTTAGAAATGTGTGTACCAATGCCGGTCCCTAAATGTGCGAATATCGAATATGCAGTGTCAAGCCACTTTATGCCAGTATTTCACTGGTAATCGCTTATCGTGAAACTTTGCTATATTATACATACTCTGAGTCAGCTTGCCTGTTCCTATATCTGGTATATCTTACATCTTCAATAAGGTGCGAGTTTGGTCTTTTATATCACTGTATTAGTCCATTAAGCCTTAAGTGTCCTGACAGCAAAGGAATCCTGGAGAATGACATATAGAGGGAATCTCCAGGTTTGCAGCACAGCACCGGGATATAAAGTTAGGAAAACTAAACAACCGAGAGAAATATATGTCTACTAGCTCAGATTGAACGTTGTATCTGTACATCAGCATCGGGGAATAACATCTCTTTCACGGTAGAGAAAGCTGCTTACGTGTGCAATGCTAACTGTGAAGACTTAAATGTAAACACAGCTTTTGTGTCTTTATCAGCTTTTTCAAATATAAACTGGCTTTAATAATCATCACAAATAACTACCACTATAAATCCGTTTTTATGAATGAATTAGACTCTCACCAGTTGCTCTAGTCTTCGTCAACAGCCGCTTGCACTCCCTGCTGGTGAGGTCGACTAAGAGCTATGGAGATTATCAATCACACTCTCGCACTGTACTCCCTCTTTTAATGCACCTTAGACATTGCACATAACACACACACAAAAAAAAAAAAAATTGGAAAAGAAGGTTATCTTATATTATCATCTTTTATTTTATACAGGATTGACAATGGCAATTGTTACATAGGAGGAAGGATGGAAATAAAAATTGACCAACACAATATTGGCAATATGGAGGTAGTGGGGAGTGGGGTTGTGATGGTAATGACAATGGTAATAAATAATAAATGGTTACTTTGTTTACGCATACACACACATACACATACTCACACCCGCTCACATACACACTTAGATCAAACACTTAAATCACTTTTATGTCACTTCTGGAATTATGGATTTACAAGATTGCTTACTACTGCACTATGTTGGTTTGTATGTATGTCTGACTGTTAAATAAAAAAATAAAAAAAGATTGATAGCTGAAAAAAAAAAAAAAAACACAATCACAATCTACTGATTGTCACGGGTGTGGTGTGGGTTGAAGGAGGTGAGGCAAAAGGCTCCAATGCAAACATTTACTAATATTCCAATACATGTACAGGGATGACGGGCAGAAACACTCACAAAACAGCGTAACATTGATACACATCTAAGCATATACAAGAACCGACGAAGACAGACTGAACAGAGAGAACTAAATACAGATACAATTGACCACTAACGAGGTGAGGGCTGGCCAGGGCGGAGCAGGCTGAGGGCGTGGCCAGGGGGAGCTGAGGGCTGAGGGCGTGGCCAGGGCGGAGCAGGCTGAGGGCGTGGCCAGGGCGGAGCAGGCTGAGGGCGTGGCCAGGGCGGAGCAGGCTGAGGGCGTGGCCAGGGCGGAGCAGGCTGAGGGCGTGGCCAGGGCGGAGCAGGCTGAGGGCGTGGCCAGGGCGGAGCAGGCTGAGGGCGTGGCCAGGGCGGTGAGACCCCTTCGGGTGGCCACGGCGGTGAGACCCCTTCGGGTGGCCACGGGGGTGAGACCCCTTCGGGTGGCCACGGGGGTGAGACCCCTTCGGGTGGCCACGGCGGTGAGACCCCTTCGGGTGGCCACGGCGTGGCCTGGTGAGGGTGAGACCCCTTCGGGTGGCCACGGCGGTGAGGCCCCTTCGGATGGCCGTGGGTCCTTCGGCGCCCACGGCGAGGGCCTATGGCCCCCCCCCCAAAAAAATAATGGGGAGAGTGACAGAGTCATTGTAAGTCTCTGGGCTGGACGGGACCAGCGGCAAAGTCTCTGTGGTCGACTGGAAAGACGGACCTGGACGGCGGTCTCTGGCTGGACGGCGGTCTCTGGCTGGACGGCGGTCTCTGGCTGGACGGCGGTCTCTGGCTGGACGGCGGTCTCTGGCTGGACGGCGGTCTCTGGCTGGGCTGGACGGGACCAGCGGTGAAGGCTTGACTGGGCTGGACGGGACCAGCGGTGAAGGCTTGACTGGGCTGGACGGGACCAGCGGTGAAGGCTTGACTGGGCTGGACGGGACCAGCGGTGAAGGCTTGACTGGGCTGGACGGGACCTGCGGTGAAGGCTTGACTGGGCTGGACGGGACCAGCAGTGAAGGCTTGACTGGGCTGGACGGGACCAGCGGTGAAGGCTTGACTGGGCTGGACGGGACCAGCGGTGAAGGCTTGACGGGACCAGCGGTGAAGGCTTGACTGGGCTGGACGGGACCAGCGGTGAAGGCTTGACTGGGCTGGACGGGACCAGCGGGGAAGGCTTGACTGGGCTGGACGGGACCAGCGGTGAAGGCTTGACTGGGCTGGACCGGACCATCGGTGAAGGCTTGACTGGGCCGGACGGGACAGCGGTGAAGGCTTGACTGGGCCGGACGGGACCAGCGGTGAAGGCTTGACTGGGCTGGACGGGACCAGCGGTGAAGGCTTGACTGGGCTGGACGGGACCAGCGGTGAAGGCTTGACGGGACCAGCGATGAAGGCTTGACGGGGCTGGACGGGACCAGCGGTGAAGGCTTGACTGGGCTGGACGGGACCAGCGGGGAAGGCTTGACTGGGCTGGACGGGACCAGCGGGGAAGGCTTGACTGGGCTGGACGGGACCAGCGGGGAAGGCTTGACTGGGCTGGACGGGACCAGCGGGGAAGGCTTGACTGGGCTGGACGGGACCAGCGGGGAAGGCTTGACTGGGCTGGACGGGACCAGCGGGGAAGGCTTGACTGGGCTGGACAGGGCCAGCGGTGAAAAGGTCTCTGGGGGAAGAAGCTCAGGAAGGTCGTAAAAAGGGTCTGGCTCGGATTGGCTGGATAGAACCAGTGGTGTCGGCTTGGCTGGGCTGGACAGAACCAGCGGTGAGGGCTTGGCTGGACTGGACATCACCAACCCAGGATCGAAGAGGGACCAGAGTGGAGAGTGGTGTCGGAACCCCTCTCGGTTCCCTCAAACGAACGTCTTTGGGCTGAGAGTGGGAGATTTTGGCTCTCCTCGGCCAGGACGACATTTCTGACCCTATCGTCCATTTTAGGGTGGTCGGTTCTTCTGTCACGGGTGTGGTGTGGGTTGAAGAAGGAGGCTGAGGCAAAAGGCTCCAATGCAAACATTTACTAATATTCCAATACATGTACAGCGATGACGGGCAGAAACACTCACAAAACAGCGTAACATTAATACACATCTAAGCATATACAAGAACCGACGAAGACAGACTGAACAGAGAGAACTAAATACAGATACAAACGACCACTAACGAGGTGAAGACAGGTGACACAGATGATGATGACAAAGAACAGGTGGATAATTGAGGGAGTGAGTACAGGTGTGGAGACAAGAGGGATTCTGGGAAGTGTAGTGAAGACGAAGACAGACAGGTGCAGACGAGGACTGTGACACTGATATTCCTGTTTCCGGATGTCAAATGTTACATTTTCTGTTAAATTTTAACCACTGAATTTGTGGAAGCGAATTTGTAAAGCGAAATAAAATGGACCAAAAATTGCTTGCCAATTTTTCACAGCTTAAATCAACCATGTTGAATTTCAGCACATAAAAACGCAAGCCCTACAAATATAATGCATTAAATGCAAGCAGGGTTAATGCAGCTTTTTTGTTTAAAAAATATTTGTTATTATTTTACTTCCATACCCAAAATATAT
>JAZAVI010001052.1:10000-33028 GCA_036326025.1 Chrosomus eos | reverse complement strand
TTTCTACCTTAGTGAGCAGGACCGTCAGGTGTGGATCTGATTTGAACTCCAGACCAAAGCAGTGTGGGGAATTGTGCTTGTTTGATTCTACAGCAACCGTCCTGACAGGTGAAGCGTTTTTATCCACGTTCTCCGAAACTGGGCATTCTGGAGGTGACCTGAAAGATCAGTAAATTAGCTTGCAGGATGTTTATTCACAACAAAAATGGGCTGTGCATATATGTAAAATCTTCTCACGGAGTGTGAGGGAGAACGTGTGTCAGGGCAGTGAAGTGAAGACAGCTCAGAGGTCGACTGCTCTTCGTCCCAGCAGGAGTTTGATTTTTGGGAACATCAGTGGGGAGGAGCAGAGAAATGTTCACGGATGTTTTCCCTGCAGCCCCTGTGATGCGAAAGGTTATGTTGGCATTAGTAGAAAGCAATATAAAAAAACAAAACAACTGTTATGCAATAAATTTCCATGTCTCCTCTCCATTAAATATGTCTTAATATATTATATTACAGTCACAACATTTAAAGAACAAAACATGAAAGTCCAATGCTGCCTTCACATGCTATCAGATTTTTCGTAAATTTGAGTTTCCTAGTTTTAAAATGGACATGAATGCCCTCTAAAGTTGTATTTAGCACTAGGAAGCGCAGGGATATTCTGATACCTGAGTTGTGCGAGCCATAAACATTAAACATGGCAGATGTGAGAACGCTTGCTGTGGTGACTGCTATTCTTTATTCCTTTTTCCACAACAGCAACATCACCTTGTCTTGTCATTAAAGTAGTGCATATTTACATGAATAGTCATTTGAAGATGCAAAACGTGTGCGGTAACACAATGTATTAATCATTACATTTCTACTCTATACTTGCATAGATATACATAGTCTATGTATCTATATTCTATTTCTCATATTGTATAGTATAGTTCTTTTGCACTGTGTTGGCATTCATTGTGGACAGAAAAGTTATAATTGCTCAGGAAAATCTGGGTGTATGACAATAAACGCTTTAAATCTCAAATAATATATATATTCATCAAACCTCTGACAGTGAAATGAACAGCAGTTTTTTAATAATAACTAAAATTTACAGTATGCATACTTAGATGAATGACAGTAGCCTATATCTAGTATTTTAATGCAGGACCATGAAGTGACTAAAACATTAATATCTAGTAGGATTTAGGGAGGAACTAGCCGATAAATCACTAGGATTAATCTTAGCCTGGTTGTTAGCCTGCTCCGGAGCAGGCTAGCTTCAAAGTGTAAATCTCCATAGTAACTTAATGTAGATTAATTTAGCCTCCCTTCATGCAACCGAGTCAGGGCTAAATTCAGCCAGGATAACTGGAAAATCCCAGCTTAATCCCTTATCTTGCTTTTGTGCAATACCCCCCTGGTGTTGTCCATGATTTCTGTTCTTTCCGACAACAAAGCACTTGAATGCGACGTACACATAATCAGAAGTTCAGAAGTATATATATATATATATTAGTGATGTCAAATCGATTAATCGCTATTAATCGCAACTAACATAAAAGTTTGTTAATATTTATATATATATAGTATATATACTGTGTATGTATATATATATATATTAGGGGTGTAACAAGACGCTTATCTCACGAGACGAGACAGACACGAGATTGGGTTCACGAGAACGAGACGAGACGAGATTTTTGCACAATTTTACAGAAATCCTCAATGACAAGATTCATGACTGGAAAAGTATGCAGGTGCATTTTGCAATGTTTAACTAATAATCTTATTAAGTAGACCTGAAATGACATGCATTAGGAGTATGAATTATCAAATGCATTGAAAGAAAACAATATACAACAATATAACCTTTTAATAATAAAAGGTTTTTATTGACTGGCTTTTCTCCTGTATGATTTCACATTAGTCTCTTCAGACCTTACTGTACATTTAAGAGCTTTCAGAACTTCTGATTGAGGTGTGTGACCTCCTAACTGAACTCTAGAAGTCTTATTAAGTGCAAACAATAAGTGCAAGTGCAACCATAATCAAAGTTAGCACACAGACTCTTTATAATTGTTTTGAAATTGCTGTTTTATTTTGCACCGGCAGTTCTCTTTCATCATCTCGTGTTCGAGATCCACCTATGGGAAGGGCATCCGTACCTGACCTCTGCAGAAGCATCCAATTGCACCAAGTCTGGCTAGACAGACAGAAGCGCGCAGCCAATGCCAGGTGAGGCCACACCCCCTCACCTACGGGCATATAACCGCTGTGCGCGCTGCTATTCTTCAGTTGACATTCGCTTCTCGCGATCTCTGCATCTCACAGCTCGGTTGACTTTACACTGCTCACCCTCGTGTCTGCAGGAGGACATATCGGCCAGATCAGCCTCCGCCGGACGTGACAGTTGTTCATTTCAACTGCTGCTGCTTTGCATTTGGAGCCGCCCACGCTCTCGCTAATTTCACCGTTTCTCCTCACGGCTGCCCGCCACGGATTTATCCGATTTCTTCGCTGGTATGTCACTGTCTAAGCCTGCAGCCTCTCCAGGGAATAGCCTATCGCGGGCCTGCCCGGCCGCGTGTGGGGCCCTTATCGCAGCTAAGGATCTCCATCAGCTTTGCGTGGTCTGTTTGGGTCCTAACCACGCTCGGGAAGCCCTGGAGAACCCGGAGAATTGTAGTTTCTGCCTCATGCTGCCTAGGAAGCTGCTTAATCGCCGTTTTAAGGTGGCAGTGACACAGTGCACCGGGCTCAGCCCTTCTGACTCGGACGGGGGACACGGTGATGACGACGCGCTACCGGGGGCCTCCCGGGGCGCAACGTCTCTCATCTGGGCTGACCAGCCCAATCCCGCCTTCCCCGAAGAGGACATCTTCGAGGAAAACCTCGCTCTCGCCCACGAACCGCCCAGGTTCTGGCGAAGATGAGGATGCGGCCATTCTTGGGGTTTCAGAGGACGAGGAGGCCATCCCGCCCTCTGGTGTTCTCTTCCCCATCCTCCCGGCGTGTGCTAAGCACATGAGGCATTATTGGAGCGACCCGCTCGACTTCAGACACGGTCTCACGGGACTCGAGGTTAAGGACATGGCAGCGCACGGTATGGGCGAACCTCCCGCCGTTGAGCCTTCCATCGCCAGGCACCTTAACCCCGCTCAGGGCGGGCTGCTCGCTCCCCCTAAGCCGGTCTTACCCAACAAGATGGACCGTTTTGCTGCCTCCGTTCACCAGGCAGCTTATAAGTCCTCGGCCGTGGCTGTCAGGGCCCTTAAAGTAACACTAAGTAACAATTTTCAACCTTCATAATATATTTCCAAGACCCTTGTGATGGTACATCGACTTAAAATAAGTTAAATGACACGTCTGCCATCGCCTGACGGGGTCTGTATCGCTTTTACTGGCACTATGTAACTTCGGGTTTCGGGTAGGAACCCGTGCACAAAAAGAACTACACAATTCGACTGCTTTACGTCCAGTGCTAAAATAGTCATTATTTTGTTTTTCTTCGTTTCTGATGTCACAATACACCATCCTTTCATGAAATCATGTAACATACTCTACCTTGTCTGTGGACATCGTTCATTCTAAAGCCGATGCTGGGTAAACAGCGAGCGTGCGTGCGACGGTAGGCTAGATTATTTACGACAGCGGCAATGGACAATTTCATTTCCAACCAGTAGGGCGACCGCAGAGGAAAAATCCTTAGTGTTACTTTAACGTCTCTTCGCTCCTCTCCGCCTACCAGGCGGAGATCCTAGAGGAATTAGGGCAACAGTTGGAAAAGGGAAATCCTTCCGAAACCCTGTGGAAGGAGATCCTCACGGTGAACGACCTCGTCCTCTGTAACGCCCGGCAGGCCGTCCAAGCTTGCGGGCGCTCTATGGCGCTTTCCGTGGTGGGAGAGCGCGCGCTCTGGCTGAACATGTCAGGACTCCCTGACAGTGAGAAACGGCACATCGCGGGCGCGCCGGTGGAGCCCGGCCGGGCTCTCTTCGGCCCCGCCGTCGCACTGATGCAACAACGGTGTGACGATAAGAAGGAGGATGAGGCTTTCAAACTTTGCCTTCCCAGGAAGGCAGTCCCACGCCAGGCGCCCCCTGTGCGTTTGCCTAACCCACAGGCTGCGGGACGACAGTTTCATCAGGGCAAGGAAAAGCCCCGCAACAAACCACCCCCACGGCAACATAACCCAGCACCTACAAACAAGTACTGGGGTAAGCCCGCTCCCACCGCGGCCGCGGCCGGGAGACCTGCGAATTCCAACCCCACCGACTCGAAACGCAAGCGGCCTGCCTGATGTTCAGCCGATGGGGGCATCGAGTCCATGTTCACGGGCCGCGAGCCCTTCGGACTCCCCTCCTCTTCTAGGACCCCCGTCCAAAAGACGCAAGGGGTCTCGCGGATTGGTCAGCTCGCCGTCTGTCGAGACTGCCCAGCTCGTGTGTTCGAGAGATGTGTGTTTTCCCCCCACGTTCAGGGGGCCCCCTGTGAGGGAAAGTTTAGTCCCAGTGTCACCACACTGCCCACACTCTGTTCCCCTCACTCTCTCAATAAAGGCTTCGGCCCCAGTGTTTGCCCAACACAAAACACACAAAACACAAAAAAATACGAATCAAATGAATTCGTCTCGGAGAGAAAACCTCTCTCCGCAGAGAGAACTAATCTCTTTGCAGAGGGAGAAATCCCCTCCGAACCCCGGCATGCCGCTAGTGTGCCCACTAGATGGCGCCATTGCATCACAAATAAACCTGTTGGTCTCACACAGCCCCGCTCTGCCCCGAGCGGGAGCACTCGCGAGTCACGAAGCGGCTTGGCGAACCGTTTCAGCTCCCGAGTGGGTGATGCGTACAGTAATGCAGGGTTACAGATTGCAATTCGCAGTAAGACCCCCGCATTTCAACGGCATTCTCTTTTCTCACACGGAAGAGAACGCCTCTCACATTCTGAAAGAGGAAATTTCATCTCTCCTAAACAAGGGAGCGATTCAGGTGGTACCCCCCAATCTGATGAACCAGGGATTTTACTCCCGTTATTTTCTGGTCCCGAAAAAAGGCGGCTCTCTCCGCCCTATCTTGGACCTCCGAGTGTTGAACAAACATTTGAGGAAATACAATTTCAGAATGCTGACACAGGGCGCACTCGCCCGTGCCATAAAACAGAACGACTGGTTCACATCAGTCGATCTGAAAGATGCTTTCTTTCACATAAGCATCTATCCTCCGCTCAGGAAGTTTCTTCGTTTCGCCTACCAGGGCATATGTTACGAATTCACAGTTCTTCCGTTTGGACTCAGTTTGAGTCCCCGGTCTTTCTGTCTGTGCGCGGAGGCGGGCTTAGCACCCCTGAGAATATCAGGTCTGAGAATCCTGACTTACATAGACGATTGGCTCATCATAGCCGAATCGGAGAACAAGGTGTTGCAGGACACCGGCCGTGTGCTCGCGCACATCACATCGCTCGGGTTCCAAGTGAATGTGAGCAAGAGCAATTTCACGCCCAGTCAGAATGTCATTTTCCTGGGCTTGGAGTTGAACTCGGTCTCCATGCGAGCGCGTCTCTCTCAAGAGCGCGTTCGCTCTCTGATGAACTGTCTGTCGCAGTTCAGAGAGGGGGCGAAAGTGCAATATCGCACATGTCTCAGGCTGCAGGGTCTCATGGCTTCATCTACCCAAGTTGTGCCGTTGGGACTCCTGAGGATGAGGGCGTTCATGAAATGGGTTTTGTCACTACATTTCAGCCCGATTCGCGACCTTTGCCGCTCGGTAACAGTGACACGCGCCTGCACGGCAGCCTTGCACCACTGGGAGAGCGAGGACTTTTACGCACGGGGAACCCCTCTGGGGGCGGTTACGATGCGGAAAGTTGTGACGACAGATGTGTCCTTAACAGGCTGGGGTGCCACCCAGGAGGGCAGAACGGTGAACGGTCTGTGGCCGAACAGACTACGTTCAGCGCACATAAACTATTTAGAGCTTTTAACCATTTGGAAAGCTCTGAATCTTTTTCTGCCTCGCCTGCAGGGACATCACGTTCTAGTACGGTGCGACAATACCACGGCTGTGGCTTATATCAACCGTCAGGGCGGCATGCGTTCGTCGAAGCTCCACGCTCTAGCTTACAAGCTTTTGGTGTGGAGCAGACGGGTTTTCCTGTCGTTACGCGCAACTCATGTTCCGGGCATTCTGAACAGAGGCGCGGATCTGCTATCAAGGGGAAACCCAATCTACGGAGATTGGCGTCTTCACCCGCAGATAGTGGAAATGCTATGGATGAGATTCGGACGGGCGAGCGTAGATCTGTTCGCCTCGCGCGAAAACTACCATTGTCCTATGTTCTTCTCTCTAAGGGACATGGACGCGCCCCTCGGGATAGACGCACTGGCCCACCCATGGCCCAGAGTGCTCCTGTATGCTTTTCCTCCCCTGTGCCTGATAATTCCCACATTGGCCAGGGTGAGAGAGCAGGGCCTGTCTCTCATTCTGATAGCACCCAGGTGGCCCAAAGCACCATGGCTGGCGGAGGTAATTCCTCTGTTATACGCCGAGCCGTGGCGCCTTCCCGTTCGCACGGATCTATTGTCCCAAGCCAACGGGGAGATTTACCACCCCCACCCGGACAGGGTGGCTCTCTGGGCCTGGCCCGTGAGAGGACGAACCTGAACGCACTTGGGCTTTCGCCGCGTGTGGTCGCCACTATTCAGAATGCCAGGGCCGTCTCTACACGGTCCTTATATGGCTGTAAGTGGCAAGTGTTCGAAGGGTGGTGCGATGGGCGCGGTCTCATATCTTATCAGTGCTCAGTTCCTGATATTTTGTGTTTCCTTCAAGACCTCATGGAAAAAGGGAGGTCTTTTTCCACCATTAACCCTCTGATTATCTTGATTTAGGGTATACACTTGTTATCTTTGGGGTCTCCAGGGACCCCAGACAATAACATTGCATTTTGTAACAGTATAATATTTTTTTTTTTACAAATGTAATTTTACTCTGTTTATTAAAGCTACACTGTGTAACTTTTTTAGTTTATTCTTTTCTAAAAACACTTAGTTCTTTCAAAAATATATGTGCTCTCTAATGTATATTTGCTTCGTTTAAGTAATAAAGTAATCTCGTGAGTGTATAATATGCAATTAAAAATACATACGGGTGAGGGGTTCCTATGTCGGTCGCCATGTTGCCCCTCCATCTTGAAAGTACATTAGCCAAAGAGGGCCATATCCTTTAATTAAAGCTTCGCCTTTCGCGTTTCAAAACTCAATGACACCGTGTCGAATGTGAAGAGGGGGATTGCTTGAAAACCTGAAAGTCGTTTGCAGATGGAGGATCACAGTTATTCTCGAGGATACGCATCAGAGTCGCCAAGGAAGCGAAAAAGAGAGTTAAGACGGCAACGCAACAGGCAAATAAAAAAAACAACAGTGAATATTGGAGTGGCGTTCACAAGATGGAAAGAGCTCATGATGAGCAGCGATTTTAAAAAGGACGCCGACTTTGCCTGCTTTCTTCTCGACAGGTAACGTTAATTAAGCCTATTTGTGTATATTGGAAGTTTTATTGTTGCTTGGCTAATTATAACATGGTGTGCTGTGCATAACGCTATAACGACATCTAGGATAGGTTTCCTCCTCGCGTCAATGATGAAAAGTATTGTTTACCTTGTAACATAAATCCGTGTTCTATGACGGATAACATTTGATTAATATTTTAATGGCGCTATATTATTTTTTTAGGCTATAAGTTATATGTAGGCACTTTAAATTTGAGTTATTTTTCATTTAATTAAACTTTATACACAATTAATGTAGCCTAGTGTGATAATGGCGTTGGAATGCTGCGTTCCAGGCAAGCTGTAACCCGTGTTTTTACAACATCTAACTGGGAGTATCGATCTAGTATGAGTTCACGGGTGGGACAGTCAAGGGTTTGACTGCCGTTCCAGTGCAGTTTCACGGGCAGCATATAAGGTTTGAAAAACACGGGTTACAGGTTGCCTAGAACGCAGCATTAGTTAGCTGTTTTAAGCGAGATTTTCACTTTCACATCTGCCCTGTAATTTTATTCATTGAAAACGTATATTGTATGTCTGTTATTGTAGACAGACAGACAATTATTGTATTTTATAGTAAATATTTACATTATTTTTCAAGCTATGACACCTTACTATGACTAGCCTACACTTCAGTATGAATGGGTCACTTGTGGGTCGTAGACCTAATTATAGAGGAACGGTAGACCAGTACATTGAGAATGAATAAGTAAATATCAATAATAATTATAAAATACCAATAATAATTATAAAATACAGACCGAACTGTTCTGAACTATAGGTAAATTATATACTGCCTAGGACATGATTCTACCAAAAATATATATATATATATATATTTTTTTTTTGCCATTGTAACATATACTGCTCTTTGTCCAGCTATGAGAGAGAACTAAGAGCAGTGACATCAACTCCAATGAAGGGGAAACCCTCTCAAGTACTAACAGCTCCAGCAGTGTCCAGCATTTCTAGTGGGACAGAAAGGTAACTGACTGCATAATAAATATTTAGTGTACTCTATGTGATATTATTGTTTGAAAAGTAAAAAAAAAATATATATATACATATATATATATATATATATATATATATATATATATATATATATATATATATATATATACATATACATATACATATACATATATATATATTTTTTTTATATACAAAGGCGTTTCTGCTTTAATATACATATGTCTATTGTGTTGTGGAACACTCTGGTTATTCATTTCAGGGATGAGTATATTTGTACAATTGCAGAAGCCCCTGAAATAGCAAGCCTTCAACATAGGTAACTCATCAATGTTCATAATGTATATAACGTTATCTTACACTTGTTATGTATTGTCTGTTTTTATGATATAAATATTAATATAATTTTTAACACAGTCTACATGATATGAGCATTGGTGAGGAGGATGTGGATGAAAAAGAGTTCAATGACCCAATGAACAGTGTGTAAGTATTATAACCCTACAGACATCTTAGTTTTTTGTATTGTGTGTAAGTTATTGTTTTCTCAATTTTAATTTCTTACAGAATTGACTGGATAGATGAAAGATCGGCATTACATCAAAGAGATGATGGAGAGAGGGATGACAGCTCGGATGAAGAGTATCTACCACCAATATCTATACGGTGTGTATCTGTTGTTACTTTGTTGTATTTTTTTTGTTTTTTTTGCATACATTTTTATATTGTGCCTGTGTGTTATGACTCGACAGAATGGGTGGATCATTGAAAACACAGCAGTCTGTTGACCATCTTCCTGTCATTGGGCTTGATGAAACTGTCCATGACCTATCTGCCCATGAAGACCCCACTGAAGAGCCCTTGCCCAATCTTGAGTTGCCCAATTCCACAGACCCTTTGAAGGTCCAATGTGTAGATGACATCATCAGTGTCCGAGCAGCAGTGTTGTATGAGACCTGCTTGAGGCAGCTTCTATCGATAATGAAGCTGCCGCAGGACAGATGTACAAGTGTTCTCGGGACTGGTCTGGTGTGTGACAGTGTTGCCCCCTTTCACATTAACATCACTTCTAAGGGCACAGCAATGAGTGCTGAATGGGTAAGTCTTTGAAGGAACAACATAATACCAATGCAAATTAATTTTTTCAACCAGTGTTGCATATTTCAAATCCATTTATCAATCTTCTGTGATTTTTAGATTTGTTCAAACGGACATATCCTGTGGAAATGGAATTCCCAGCCTGTAATGAAGTTTGGGATGCAAGCTGGGGATTTCCTTCTGTCAACAAACATTTTGTTGTCGGGGAATAACTATGGGAAGGTTTCACTCTTATTTAAATTTATGAACATGGGCATGGTGAACCAAAACACATTTTTCACAATACAGAACACATACTGTGTAGACGCAGTAAAGGAATACTGGGAAGAAAGGAATTCCGAGTCCATCAGTCGACTTCAAGGGAAAGACGTTGTCTTGCTAGGTTTGTATTGTAAAATTGTACATGGCACATGTACAAATTATTTGCAGCAATTACATATTTTATTGTAAGAAATATGCATGTGTTTTACAGGGGATGGCAGAAATGATTCACCAGGACATTGTGCCCAGTACTGCAGCTACACCACGATGGAGCTCGACACCAAGGAGATAATTCATGTAGCTACAATAGACAAGAGGCAGACGTCGTGGAACTCCAACATCATGGAAAGGGAGGCATTTATCCAGACTGTGGACAAGCTTTCTAAAGATCTAAAGCTGGTGGAGATTTGCACAGATGCTCATATACAGATTGGAGCCCTTATGAGTAAGTTCTACTCTGATAAAATGAATGAATACAAATAGTGAAACAAGAGATGTTTTGAAATGTAATGATTTCCAAATCCACAGACCCAGACAAAGGCCGATACAAGCATCTTGGGATTCATCACAGTCTGGACATGTGGCACGGTGCCAAGAATCTTGCTAAAAAAATTGCTGCTGTAAGTTTAAGAGATTCATTTTTGCTGTGTATATATCTTCTGTAAATTGATAATACATTAGGAGTCGTGTTAAAGGGATACTCCACTTTTTTTGGAAATAGGCTCATTTTACAACTCCCCCAGAGTTAAACAGTTGAGTTTTACCGTTTTTGAATCCATTCAGCCGATTTTCTGATGTTTAGAAGAATATCAGTAAGCAGACAGTGTCTGGTCTCATTGACTCCCATAGTATATATCTTTTCCTACTATGGAAGTCAATGAGACCAGAAACTGTCTGCTTACTGATATTCTTCTAAATTTCAGAAAATCGGCTGAATGGATTCGAAAACGGTAAAACTCAACTGTTTAACTCTGGGGGAGTTGTAAAATGAGCCTATTTCCAAAAAAAGTGGAGTATCCCTTTAACACTTTAATTTTTCAATAATATTTTTTATCTTTATAATCAATAATTGGATAAATTCTTTTCCATAGACACATAGGAATCAATAGCTGTAGTCTATTATTTAGATAAAGTAAGCATTTTCATAACTCTACATGGACAATGTATGAAAAGTAATACCTCCAATACTTTATTTTTATTTTCAAAAGGCAGCGAAGGTGAAGGGACAGTCCATCCTCCTACACTGGTTGAAGGACATCGTCAATCATTTTTGGTGGTGTTGCAAGACGGCTGACACCAAAGACCATTTTCTTGTAATCATTATTTTGAATTTTGCTTATACTATTATCAGTCAAAAAAAAAAAAAAAAAAAAAATAATATATATATATATATATATATATATATATATATATGTATATGTATATATAAAATATATGTATATGTATATGTGTGTTTGTAATATCTTGAGTCTTATTTATTAATTTTTATTGTATGTATATATATATATATATATATATACACATTATATTTTTTGTCACAGGCACTTTGGATAGGCATTTGTCACCATGTTTGCAACCTCCACACATGGGAAATGGGAAGCTGCCAACACAGCGATCTGGGTGAAGGGCATGGGAAGCAGTGGATCCAGAGAGATTCCAAGTCGCACAAAGCATTAGTGGACATCGTTTTCAACAAACGTTGGCTGAAGGATGTCCACAAATACCTGCGTTTTAGGTAAAACAAACACGCATATATAGAAAAATATATATTTGTGTATATGTTTTTATATATATATATATATAATATATTTATTTATACTAATGTATGTGACTTCTTTCATATCCAACCAGATCAACAGCAGACCTGGAGTCATTCCAGAATCATATACTGATGTATGCCAGCAAGCGCTTTGCATTCACTCCACCAGTTTATGAGGCAAGAGTTCTGCTGGCAGCTCTTGATTACAATTTCCACCGCAACAGACCAACTAGTACTACGTGTGAGGGCAAACAAATGTAAGTTTAATATATGCAGTATTGTAAACACACAGCCACACAGTGGTTTGAAATTGATTAGTGCTATCAAGTTTGTCAATTGTAGGGTTAGGTTTTAATAGCTGACCATTGTTCCATTACAGTTTACGAAGAATATACAACAAACATGCAAGAAGATACAGCTTGTACGCCCTGAAATCTGAAAAAACGTACCAATACATATCGGAACTGCAGTCAAAAATTTTAAACCAGAGACTCAGCAGTGAAGTTGGGATGCCTCGAAGGAGGAGCCTTCGGCCCAATGACCCAAGAACACGTGGTGTCGTTCCCCCTGTACCTCCACCACCCATATCAGAGCTGGTGCAGACACAAGTCAGCAGAGGTCTTGGTATGTGATGCACATGTGCATGCCATAAATTTGAACCTCATCACCTTTGTCTGTAATTCAGTCGAGGTGTAATGTGTTTTGAAAAATAAAATAGTGTGCATTTCAAATGACACTGCATTTCTTCCACAGGAACAGCTTTCCAGGAGGCTGGAAATTTTGATTGATCCCTATTGCTGATCTAGACTGTTACTTCAAAATCAGCATAAAAAAAAAGTGGTTTGTTTGTAAATAGCATTAATTATAAATACTGTAAATAATAAAGATATTTCAAATAACATCATTGAACATGACACTTTTTCACATGTCAATTTGTGTTTCATTATCAAAAATTTATTATTTTTACACGTTTATGAATTTATGTAATGTATAAGAAAGACAGCATAAACAATGTTTTATCTATTATAAATAAATGTTTAATTTTATTAGATAACAATATGAACGGTGGAAAAAAAGGTATATAATTTAAACAATTAAATACAAGAACAACAATAAATAACTATTTACAATAACACTTTTTAGGTAGATGATTTAAATTCCAGGGTTGAAACCGGTGTACTGTCCATGAGGGTCAGGGAATTTATCCCTTATCTTACACACACAGCAACTAGGGATCACTCTTCTATTACCCTCCCCTAAAGACCCATGCTGCCAGAAGATGAAATGCCTGTACGCAGCATATCTGAATTCACGATTGTCATCGCCTGGCTCTCTTACATGGCCTAATGTTGTGATTGTCTCCCTGTACTGTCTATGAATCCGGAGAACACCTTCATCAAGGCAGAACTGATTGAATTGTATTAGTTGGCTCACACAGTTGGCTGGGTTTTGTCCACAGCATTTTTTTTCACGATCAGTTGGCATGTCCCTGCAGTGTTTACAGGTACACCATGGTATGTCTTGCACAGGAGGGGGGAGGCCATGTCTGCGTTGATGCATCAGCAATGCATCAAACACCAGCCCTGGTTGTCTTTGTAATAACTGTATGGTGAGGTCCCTGTGCTCTTGCAGACTCATTTCAGCTACAAGTCTCTAAAGAAATAAAACACAAGAAATGTGATAAATATGATAGGCTTGTTTATGGTTACAATGTTTTATTTTAAGCAAAGTATTAATAATACTATAATAAGTTAGCAAGTGTTTACACAAAATGATGAAGAATATGTGTATAGACAATGAAAATTAGAATTGTGGTTGTGTAACTGAATGTAATGGGGTGACCCTTTAAGGCGAGAGCTCGCGGCCCCTTTAAAAACGCGGAGATTTACTTTCATTTCCGTTTTCCCTCCGGCATGGTATGCAGGCGGCGTCCTTGTGTTGCAAACAGGAGATACCTAATATGCGTTAAGCATTGAGTGAGAGAGTAGACTGCATAGGTGGGAAATGCACTTTTGACTCTTGCCGTGGGCCTGTGAATGTCTAACGTCGTAAACATTTTAAGGTACGCCACTGCATTGATATGATGTTGTATTCGGTAGTAGTGTCGTTTTTAATGATTGCTCGTTTATGTAGTGTAAACAAGGCCGTATTGGTGGTCGTTCACCGTGCTTGTCGATCGTACCGAGGGCCAGTCAATTACGCTGCAGGTAAGTTTATATAGTACTTTGAGTTGTTTTTTTAACGAAAGATGTAATTTTAGATAGTGTTTGTGGGGTTAATGGCTAAATTGGGTAATTATTTTATAGATATCTGCCCGCTGTTGTTTTGCTGCTGGGTGGCGGCTCGTTACGGTGACCAGTGGTGTGCTGTGGAGACTGGAGAAGTTGTGCGCTCGGGTCTCACTGATTACTGTGACAAACGCACGCGGTTATGTGTATAGGGTTTTATGTGAGTGTGTGTTGATGCGAGCGTGTGGTTGTATGTGGACGAGTCTTTAGGTTGAGTGTGTTGATGCAAGCGCGTGGTTGAGTGAGCTTTGTGCAAAGGTGTGTGTGTGTGTGTGTGTGTGTGTGTGTGTGTGTGTGCGATTATTTGGTCTGGATTAATGTTGTTATATTGGTTGATGTAATTGTATTTTCTTTTCTGATTGATTTTGTTATATTGGTCGATTCAATAGTTTGTCTTAAATCTGATACTTGTTATAATTTGATTTCATTGTATTTTTCTTTGATTTCTTTGTTGCTTGTGAATTGTGTTCTTGAGATCTTACTTGAAGTCAATTCCTGGTACCATCAAGGATTACCACTGGGACTGGGAGGATTTATTTGATTTATTTCGGTTGTTTATTGTGTGGATTGTGTTTTTGGTTATATAATTGCATGGTGTGATTTCTTTGAGGTGGTTTGAATTTAACTTTCTTTTCCCATTTCCAAATGTTAACTTATCCCATGGGATATTGAAATTGACTGTCGTGTCCAAGATCCGATTTTACAGGTGACTGCTGTATAACATTAGGATTTATTTGATTTATAAATTTATTTGTTTATTTGTTGTTTTTGTGTGAATGTGAAAAATTACATTGTTCCCTCAACTGGTGTGATTGTATAATACATATTATTTTACCCCTTTTGAACATCAAATAAAGATTGTACACATCTCTGCTTGTTCTTTCCATTTGTTTGGAAACCCTGTAGTTGGGAGTGTTTAGAAAATACATTCACCCCTTAGGTGGCATTAGCCTCCGCTCACAATTGGCGCAGTCGGCAGGGTTTGCTTTCAAGCAGGGGTGTGTACTTTGAATCTTGGGGTGCTTGGTTGTATGTGTTCGAGTGTTTTTGGGGTGAGTGTTTGTTACAGCGGCAAAGCAGCAGCGGGCAGTGAACAACGGAAGCTCATCACTCGTGAGTACGTTTGTCAGTTTTTTTTTTTTTTTTTTTTTTTTTTGCATTTTTCTAATGGAGGACGAGTTGGAAGAGCTGCGGAGACAGGTTCAGTCCTTGCAGTCAGAGAATGAGCAGTTACAGCGTCAAGCTAGCTCTGCAGCAGGGCCCTCGGTTAGTATTAGCTCTGTCGCTGATACACACGTTCGCGCCTCTGGTGTGGTGGATGCCCCCAGGCCCATGGCAGAGCGTGTCATTCTTGTCCCTAGAGAGAGACGCTGTTCCATGTTTAGTGGAAGGGATGACGAGGAGGTTTTTGAATGGGTGGAGGAGATTAAGAGTAATTTAAGGGCTCGAAATTTATCAGCAAGGGAGGAAGCTCTGTTTATTCTTGACCATCTAGGGGGATCGGCCAGGAGCGAACTTAAGTTTAGATCAAGGGAGGAGAGGGAGGATCCGGAAAAGGTGTTTTCTGTATTAAAGGAGTTATATGGGTGTGCGCGCTCGTATATTTCTCTTCAGAAGCAGTTTTTCTCCCGTAAACAGGAAGAGGGGGAGTCCTTGCAAGACTTCTCACATGCCCTTTTTGCTTTGATGGAGAAGGTAGTACAATGCGCTCCAGATGGTGTGCCTAACTCCTCCACTTTACTTAGGGATCAGTTTGTAGAACACGTGATCGATAATAGCTTATGCCGTGAGCTTAAGCGCCATGTCCGGCTTCATCCACAGTCTACCATTTTGGATGTAAGGAAAGAGGCAATTAGGTGGGTTGATGAGGGTTTTCGCCATGATACACGGGAAAGAAGTTACTCTGTTCCATCTCTTGCTACTCAGTATAGAGTCCAAGGGCATAGTTTACCCTCCCGTGGTCGAGAGAATCAGTCTGAGCTGGCTGAATTGAAAGAGATGTTGAGGGCCCAGCAAGAGCAGCTAAATCAACTCACCCAAGGTTTACAGCAACTACAGTCGCAGTATGCTTTTAATCAATCTAGGCGAGTTAACCCTATAATTTGTAGACGTTGTAACCAACCAGGCCATATTGCCCGAAATTGTGTTTTGGATTTTCATAAATCTACCGAGCAGCAGGTATCTTTGTCACAGCCGGGTAGCGCTTTGCATCCTAGTAGGCCGGCGGAAAACTTCAACCCCCTGAATTGATGAGCCACACTTCAGGAGGGGTGACAGTCGGCTCCCGGCCCTCTGAATCAGGTGGGAACCAGGCCCTTTCTAAATTGTTAGGTAGCTGCCCTTCTGTCACTATTAATATGGGTGGGGTAGAGGTTCCCTGTCTATTGGACACTGGGTCAATGGTGACCACTATATCAGAGAGGTTCTTTCTTCAACATTATGAGCCTTGGGGTAAGGAGAAGTTGCTTGGTTGTGGGTGGCTACAGTTGCGGGCTGCAAATGGCTTAGATATACCTTATCTGGGTTATTTGGAGTTAGATTTTGTTGTTCTCGGGAAGAAAATCCAGAATAAAGGGGTACTTGTGGTGAAAGACCTGTCTCACTCATCCTTACCGGGTGGGTTACCGGGGTTGTTGGGCATGAACATTATTCAGGAGTGCTATAGGGAGTTGTTTAGTCAATATGGACATACGCTCTTTGACCTTCCAACAGTGAAAGAGACTCCTGCATGGCTTTCTGCCCTGCAGTATTGTAAGAAAACTGAAACGGATGCTGATGAGATAATTGAACGATTGGCTAGGGTTGGGGGCAGAGAAACTGTGCGAATCCCTGCCAATTCATTGCGATTTTTGCCCGTTACGTTTTCCTTACCTGTAGGCCCTTCACCTGTGTTGCTGTTTGAGCCTTTGGGGAAAGAGAATTCGCTCCCTGCTGGCCTTTTGGCCTCGGTATCGCTTGTACCTATTGTCCGAGGGTTGGCCTTTGTACCTATAGTTAATATAGGGGAACAGGAAGCCGTACTACAACCTCATGTTGCGGTGGGAACATTGTGTAAAGTCGAGACTGTTTCACAGTCAGAGGGGTGTGATGTTGTTGTACCATCAGAGGAACAATTTTTTCACCGAGCCACTATTGCATCGCAGGCAGTCGAAGTAGATCAAATTGAGGAGGCAATCCAGAAGATGGATTTGTCTCAGTTGCCTCAGGATGAGCAGACTCAGGTTAAGTCCCTTTTACATGCATATAGATCAGTTTTTTCAGCGTATGAGGGTGACTTGGGCTGTACTAAGCTCATTACCCATGAGATTCCTCTGCTCGATACTGACCCAATACGGCAAAGGTATCGACGTTTGCCCCCTTCAGACTATGATGCAGTTAAACAGCATATTTACCAATTACTGCAGAGTCAGGTGATCAGAGAGAGTTCTAGTCCCTATGCCTCTCCGATTGTAGTTGTGAGAAAAAAAGATGGTCAGATCCGTCTTTGCGTTGATTATAGGCAGTTAAACAGTAAGACACGGAAGGATGCTTTTCCTCTGCCCCGGATCGAGGAGTCCCTGGATGCCCTGTGTGGAGCCCAGTGGTTTTCTACATTGGACCTTGCCAGTGGCTACAACCAGGTTCCGGTGGCAGAGAGAGATAAGTGTAAGACCGCCTTTTGCACACCCTTTGGGTTATTTGAGTTTAATCGAATGCCCTTTGGGTTGTGCAATGCACCTAGTACCTTTCAACGGCTTATGGAGCGCATGTTCGGGGACCAAAGGTTCCAGACGTTGTTGCTTTATTTAGACGACATTATTGTTTTCTCATCTACCATTGCACAGCACTTGGAGAGGTTGGAAATGGTCCTTGTCCGACTTCAGCAAGAGGGACTTAAGGCTAAGTTAGAAAAATGTTGCTTTTTCCGGCAAGAAGTGGGCTACTTGGGGCATCTAGTGTCTAAGGATGGGGTGTCTACTGATCCTGCAAAGGTCAGCACAGTTGCAGAGTGGAAGCGTCCAACTAATGTGACTGAACTGCGCTCGTTTTTTAGGGTTCGCAAGTTATTATAGGCGTTTTGTAGAGGGATTTGCTCAGTTGGCTTCCCCGTTACATCGGCTGGTTGCAAGTTTGGTAGGGACCAAGAAGAAGAGGGGTTCGGGGAAGTCAATTGAAAGCTGTTGGACTGAGGAGTGTGAGCAGGGGTTTCAGACTTTGAAGCAGCGGTTGGTGTCGGCTCCTGTTTTGGCGTATGCAGATTTCTCCCTCCCATTTGTGTTGGAGATTGATGCTAGCCACTCTGGGTTAGGGGCAGTGCTTGGGCAGGAGAGGGATGGTAAGATGCGGCCAGTGGCATATGCTAGCAGGGGTCTTAGACCCACCGAACGGAATATGCAAAATTATAGCTCCATGAAGTTAGAGTTATTGGCATTAAAATGGGCCCTAACTGAAAAGTTCAGGGATTATCTTTTAGGGCAGAAGTGCTTAGTTTATACAGATAATAATCCCTTGAGCTATTTGAAGACGGCCAAACTCGGTGCTTTGGAGCAACGCTGGGCTTCCCAGCTAGCCGCGTTTGATTTTGATATTCGGTATCGCCCTGGCCGTGCCAATGCTAATGCAGACGCATTATCTAGGCAGTACACAGTGACACCTTCTCCGCAGCAAGAGTGTGGAACTGCTCTGCCAGCCACTCTGGTAGAACTGCTGGATAAGGGGAGGCCTGTAGAGGCAGTACAGAGTGCAATTTCTGCTTTTTCTGCAACATCGAAAGTAGATTTACGACGGGCACAGGAGCAGGATGCAGTCATTGGTCCAGCTCTTGGGTTTTTTTCCTCTAAAGTGTATCCAACTAAGGAACAACGTCAGTCTATGTCCAAAAGATGTTTGGAATTACTCCGTCAGTGGAGTCGGTTGTTCAAAAGAGATGGCTTGTTGTATCGTCATTTAAAACTACCTGATGGGGGAGAGGAGGTGGACCAGTTAGTGCTGCCTGAGCTTTTTCAGCCAAAGGTTTTTCAGCTATTGCATAGGGCTCATGGCCATCAAGGTAGGGAGCGTACCTATGAGTTGATACGCAGCCGGTGTTATTGGCCGGGGATGGAGGCAGATGTCAGGAAGCAATGCCAGGAATGTAGTCAGTGTGCTATTGCAAAATCAAATCAGGCACCAGTCCGTGCTCCAATGGGCCATTTGTTGGCATCCAGACCGAATCAGACTTTGGCAGTTGACTTTACAACTTTGGAACAGGCTAGTGATGGAAGGGAGCATGTCCTGGTTATTACAGATGTGTTCTCGAAGTACACTCAGGCTGTGCCCACACGGGACCAGAAAGCCACTACGGTAGCTAATATTCTGGTCCATGAGTGGTTTTATAGGTTTGGTGTACCGGCACAAATCCATTCAGACCAAGGTCGGAGTTTTGAGGGTGCAGTGGTCTCCCAGCTCTGCCAGCTGTATGGAGTTAAGAAGACTCACACTGTCCCATATCACCCTCAGGGAAATGGGCAGTGTGAGCGCTTCAATCGAACTCTTCATGATTTACTTCGTACACTGTCCTCAGAGCAGAAAAGGTCATGGACTTATCATATAGCACAGGTATGTTTTGCATATAATACAACTCCTCACCAGACCACCGGTGAGTCACCACATTTTTTGATGTTCGGCCAGGCCCCCCGACTTCCCGTGGATTTTCTGCTTTCAGCAGTGGATGAACCGGCCAGTGGACTGGTGAAAGACTGGGTGATGGAGCATAGGGAGAGAATGAAAACAACTTATACGAGAGTAAGGTCTCGGCTGGACAGAGCGGCTGAGCTTCGTAAAAGGCGCCATGATCAGGGAGGAAGGGATTTTGTGCTGCAGGAAGGTCAAGAGGTTTATCTGCGGGACTATGGGGTCCGTGGTCGTAATAAAATACAAAATCATTGGTCCAGCATTGTTCACAAAGTAATTAGAGCTCCTAGGGGTGATGGTGGTGTATACACTATAGCACAGGTAGATAACCCTTCCTTGGTAAAACAGGTGCACAGGTCTCACTTAAAGTTAGTACCACACCTAGCATGCTCTGACCACATGGCTGATCCAGGGTTAGGGTTGTCAGAGGACAACTTGGATGAGCTTTTGGCCTCCCCAATGGTAAGGGAAGAGTGGGATGTAGCTCTTATAGAGGAAACCCCTGCTGCCTTGAGTTCAACCGAGGTTGATCTACCACTGGAGCCAGAGAGGGTTGTAGGAAGTCCTGTTGAGATGGGGATTGAAGGTCCTATGTTGATTGTTAATCCCTCAACTCAAATAAGTGAAGTGGGTCGGCGTCAAACCACTCGGGCTACCGCCGGGAAACATTCTAACCTTTATCATCTACCAAAGGCCGTCGCAACGGTTCAAAATGTACATTTGGGCCGAGGGCCTGCCAATGCTCCATTTCAACTTGGTCAGTCCCAGGATTGCTCTTTCCGTCCATGGCTGTAGATTGGATCATCGGGACGATGATCGAAAAGTCAGGGGTAGAATGTAATGGGGTGACCCTTTAAGGCGAGAGCTCGCGGCCCCTTTAAAAACGCGGAGATTTACTTTCATTTCCGTTTTCCCTCCGGCATGGTATGCAGGCGGCGTCCTTGTGTTGCAAACAGGAGATACCTAATATGCGTTAAGCATTGAGTGAGAGAG
Source organism: Chrosomus eos (assembly GCA_036326025.1). NCBI lineage: Eukaryota > Metazoa > Chordata > Actinopteri > Cypriniformes > Leuciscidae > Chrosomus > Chrosomus eos. The sequence continues at coordinate 12,484 of JAZAVI010001052.1, read as the reverse complement.
TAGACTGCATAGGTGGGAAATGCACTTTTGACTCTTGCCGTGGGCCTGTGAATGTCTAACGTCGTAAACATTTTAAGGTACGCCACTGCATTGATATGATGTTGTATTCGGTAGTAGTGTCGTTTTTAATGATTGCTCGTTTATGTAGTGTAAACAAGGCCGTATTGGTGGTCGTTCACCGTGCTTGTCGATCGTACCGAGGGCCAGTCAATTACGCTGCAGGTAAGTTTATATAGTACTTTGAGTTGTTTTTTTAACGAAAGATGTAATTTTAGATAGTGTTTGTGGGGTTAATGGCTAAATTGGGTAATTATTTTATAGATATCTGCCCGCTGTTGTTTTGCTGCTGGGTGGCGGCTCGTTACGGTGACCAGTGGTGTGCTGTGGAGACTGGAGAAGTTGTGCGCTCGGGTCTCACTGATTACTGTGACAAACGCACGCGGTTATGTGTATAGGGTTTTATGTGAGTGTGTGTTGATGCGAGCGTGTGGTTGTATGTGGACGAGTCTTTAGGTTGAGTGTGTTGATGCAAGCGCGTGGTTGAGTGAGCTTTGTGCAAAGGTGTGTGTGTGTGTGTGTGTGTGTGTGTGTGCGATTATTTGGTCTGGATTAATGTTGTTATATTGGTTGATGTAATTGTATTTTCTTTTCTGATTGATTTTGTTATATTGGTCGATTCAATAGTTTGTCTTAAATCTGATACTTGTTATAATTTGATTTCATTGTATTTTTCTTTGATTTCTTTGTTGCTTGTGAATTGTGTTCTTGAGATCTTACTTGAAGTCAATTCCTGGTACCATCAAGGATTACCACTGGGACTGGGAGGATTTATTTGATTTATTTCGGTTGTTTATTGTGTGGATTGTGTTTTTGGTTATATAATTGCATGGTGTGATTTCTTTGAGGTGGTTTGAATTTAACTTTCTTTTCCCATTTCCAAATGTTAACTTATCCCATGGGATATTGAAATTGACTGTCGTGTCCAAGATCCGATTTTACAGGTGACTGCTGTATAACATTAGGATTTATTTGATTTATAAATTTATTTGTTTATTTGTTGTTTTTGTGTGAATGTGAAAAATTACATTGTTCCCTCAACTGGTGTGATTGTATAATACATATTATTTTACCCCTTTTGAACATCAAATAAAGATTGTACACATCTCTGCTTGTTCTTTCCATTTGTTTGGAAACCCTGTAGTTGGGAGTGTTTAGAAAATACATTCACCCCTTAGGTGGCATTAGCCTCCGCTCACATAAAGTTTATCAAATAATCAAATGGATCGTGATTTATCTGAGAGAAAACTCACGTTACTCAATTGTAAAAAGACTAGAATAGCCTACGGACAGAACAGCGGCGTGTAAAAAGATGTTACGTTTGATATTAAGAGATCATTTTAGTTTCATTGACATTGTCCATACTGCGCAAATACATATAAACACAAACCTCCGTTTCTTCTCTCCTTTCAGTTTGAAGGGCTTCCACTCTCTCCTCATCATCTTGGGAAATTGTTTTTCTTTGCCTTGGTGGATGTCTCCGCAATTCACCGGCACTGGCCCTGTTTTTATTTTTCCCTTTTCCTCTACCTCTACCTCTCCCTCGCACCTCCGTCAAATCAACTGATCTCTGCTCAGGAGAAAGTGATATAGCCTACAATGCAAATTTTGCCTTACGCTGTTGATGTCGTACAACATACATAATAACGATAGCACTGATAAGAGTTACTTTACTAAGATTAGCTTGCATTCGTCTGGGAACCTGATAACTGATGCTAGCAATTAATTGTTAAAAAATTTACGAAAACATAAAACTATTATTCATTTTACATAGATGTCACATCCTATATGTTACCTGACTGCAAATTACTGCAAATTATTTATAATAGTTTTCTAAAATAACCTCATCACTTGAAGGGACACTCATAGACGAGGTCGAGCTTGAAGCCATGTTAATTTGGACTACATTGGCCACCGTAGGAGTTAAACCGAAATCGGAATTGAGAAGAACAGAAACTTATATTCACTGGATGGCCATATACCTTTTCACCACTAGATGGGGGTAAAAATTACACAGTGTAGCTTTAATGTTTTTACTCAACATTTGTGCAGTTTTGGAGGATTTTTGATATCTTTTAAATTTCTAAAAATAAATAAATAAATATTTAAATAAATAGTTTTTTTTACAAAAACAGCATTTTATGTAAAATTCACTTTATAAAAGACCCAGATTTCATTTATGGGGATAAATGGATAATTGTACATGATTTAATGTAAGATTTTTGCCCTTTTTTTGGAAAATGCAGTTTTAAAATAAAAAAATTTCACTTTAACCACTAGATGGCTATAGAGCTCCATTATATGCTATTTGCTGTTTGATTAACCAAAATACATCTTCTCACAAGTTGGATTCAGTTGGATTGAGTTGGATTCATATATAAATATTTTAAAATCAAAATTATAAAAAAGAATTATATACTTTTTGTC
>JAZAVI010001052.1:0-5000 GCA_036326025.1 Chrosomus eos | reverse complement strand
TCCAACAGCGGAAGTGCAGCCTGCGCATTCTTTCTGTTTGAATGACACAATTTAGTAATTTAATTTTTACATACAAATTGGATAAAACTAAAGCAGTTGAAAGGTGAGATTGTATCCTTCCAGATTTATCGGTGAATCTAATTTAAACACAACGTGATACATTTCGAGCGTTAAAATAAAAATTAAATCTGCTGTTACTTCATCAAGAAGCTAACCTGATAGCATATTTACTGAACTAGCTATGAATATATGATATCATTTTCTAAAGTAATATATAATAAATATAATTTATAATATTTAATTTATAAGTTAAAGTTTTACTAATTTTGCTACGTCATTGTCGTTTTTATTATTTTTTTAAATGGTTCTATTTAGCTTTACTTTATTTTTATTGCTGTTTTAGTGTAATGCTTTTTACTTTTTATTTTTATTTCAGCTTTATTTCAGTTGCTTTAAACTATTTAATAGTTTTAGCTAACAATAACAACACTAAAGTAGATTAAATATAACAATTAAATAAAATAGTCTGTGTTAATATAAGTGATTTAGAAATTAACTCTTAATTTCCCCTTCGTAATCTTTTAAAATGTCCTCAGCTTTATTATGAAATATTGTAGTAGTAATGTATTAAAAGCATATTTTTTTCCAGATTTTATTATTTTTTCACAAATTGTATATATATTTTTAAATCATTGCTTCTGATTTGATTTATGCTCATTCTGATCTCTTTAATTTCTCAGTCATGTCCTCAGACGCATTGAAGAAGAGAAAGCCGAAGGTCATCCGGAGTGAAGGAGGAACTCCAGAAGCCAAGCGCGGTCGAGGAGGAGAGAGTGATCAGGTGAGCGGCTGTGCAATGCATTCGAGATGATTTCAGCAGAGCAGTCCACTAACCCTCTACTCATTCTTTTTCTCTAATAACTCTCATGTGCAGCTGAGTGCAGTCAGTTCACATGTCAAGTTCAGGAAGGTCAGGTTGAGGCAGGTGAAGGTACAATCCAGCATGTTCCATCATTTAGGCTTCAGATGTGTTTCTTTCATGAGTTGTGTTCAGATGAGCTTCAGTGAGCAGATATGTTGATGTGAGACTCATAGGCGTGTGTATGGAGGTCAAGATTCCCGCCGGACCTAATCTTATCGGACAGAGGAAGCTGTTTACAGCAAAGAATCAGGTTCCTATGAGATCTGTCTCTCTCTCTGACAGCTGCAGGGTCCAAAATGAACACTTATTGAGTCAATGAATATTGTAATTTGGCCATTTTATTTACAAATGGCAAAGAATAAAGTTGGAGATGTAAATTATATTCTGTATGAATAAGAAACAAATTTAATGTCATAAATCCACTGACCGTACATTTCTGATGTTTACCCACCAAACTAAAATTATGAGGTATATGTATATGCACATAGAAAACAGCTATTTTAAATAATTTTTCACAATATTAAATTTTTTACTAGGCTATTTCTGATCAGACTTCAAACACAGTAGCCTATCAAATCTAACTGAACTCAAACCTTTGAACGGTGTGCGTCATGCAAAACTAGGTTTTTAATAACCACGATTCCGTTTGTGGTGATTATGCATTTCCATGCTGGACCTGTGATGTTTTATGGTTATGCATGAAAAGAAGAACAGGATCTTTTGACTGTGACAGAGACTTTTATGATGAAAAACGCTTTTAATAAATGCTTTAAATAATCCCATCCACCAGAACAGGAGGCCAAACTTATACTTGATAAAGATGCAACTGCATGATTGTTCCGTCATCTCCGAGAAGCAATCATAACCATAACCAGCTGACATGCTTTCTGTGTTTCCTCTCGTGTGTTCAGCAAGTGAAGGGAGATTGGATTTATCCAGCATGGTTGTGTTGCCATCCAGTGGATGATGGATGTTCTGCACTAGTGAGGTGGTGTAAGATCATTTTCACAGGTTGATAAAGTTCTCAGTTGTTTGTTTTAGGGGTATTAAGTCATATAAATCCTTTGAGAAATAAAAACCGACACACTAGTTGTCATCCAGTAAGATTACAGAGCTGTAAAAGGGAACGAGGAGCACAACCTTTACGCTTTTTGACGTTCTCAGTTTGTGTAAACCTACTTTAGAGTATTTCCCCCCCGCATTAATTTCACACATGTGTAACAGAGTTTAAATAATGCTGTTAAATTCATGCATTGATTGGGATAACTCGACATTAGCTGTTGCGTCACTCGCATTATTAATGTCTTTATTGATTATTGTGTTATCAATCCTAATTGTGGTTGCTAGTTGAGAAATACACATTTCAGCATTATCACTAATCTGTGTGTGCATTTTCCTTGAGAACCAAGTTGACTCATGTAACCATTTGTTTATAATATTGCAATCGCGATTTCTTCCAAAGATTTCTGTATTTTGCTGCAATTTTTCTATAGTGTTGACATGGCAACTGGTAAATACACTAAGTTTCGTCATGCTGGCACGTGTGGAAGTATCTAAAACAAGTGTGTTACAACTAGCCCGTGTTATAGTGTGTGTCACACACACACACACACACACACACACACCACACACACACACACACACACACACACACACACACACACACACACACACACACACACACACACACACACACACCACACACACACAGTAAAGTCTGGTTCATTTCATGTTCAAGTTCTCAATCATTTATTGTTCAGTCAGAGTGTCTTGATAACTGGTTTTGAGATCTTTAATACATTGCATTTCTATTCTTCAGCCTCTGAACCAACGAATCCCAGAGTTCCAGTTATAGACCGATGTTAACCAGAGTTCGGTGTGGAGTTGATGTTGCTGGCTAGGGTTCTTCTTCTTCTTCTGTGGTTTCCCCGCTGTCATCTTCAACCCCGCTGGACGACCGCTGACTCCGGCCACAAAACTTCACCACCTTTATTGGTTTCTGTGACGGAGGAAAAAAAGCTTTAATGTCGCAATGAATCTGACACATTCTTTATTTTTCTGTACATCTGAGTGATGCAGGTTATCTGGGAAGAAGCGGGATGGGGACTTGTTTACATCAGCTAATTGTTGGTTGGTTGAATGTTGATCTGTGGGCGTGGCTCTGTTGAGGAGGCGGGGCTAAACGCAGGCTTGTGTTAGATATAAGAAAGGGGCGGAGTTTAAATGATCCAGCATACCTCATTTCACTGGAAGATTGAGTTTTTATAGATGGTTTAATTAGTGCTGGACAACGATTAATCGCATCCAAAATAAAAGTTTGTGTTTACATTATATATATGTGTGTGTACTGTGTATAATTATTTTGTATATATAAATTCACACACATTCATGTATATAATTAAGAAACATTTGTTTATATTCAGTGTATATATATTTATACATAATTTATATATAAATAACACATTTTTCTTAAATATGTACATGTATGTGTGTGTGTATTTATTCATATTTATATATATATAAAATAATTATACACAGTACACACACATTTAAACTCGTAAAAATTAATTGTTGCCCAGCACTAGTTTTAATAAAAAATTAGGAAAAGAAACATGCATGGATGAATCACAATAGCATACGTACAAAATAGTCTGAATTTTCATTTCATGCACACTTTAAATGTGTTCACTTTGCCACCGTTTACTTATTTACATGCGACTTCAAACAAGAGCAGCGTGAGCATCCAAAATGTGTGCTATTGTGTTTCACAGAAGGGTTGGAAACATGATGAAGGCGAGTAAATGAAGAAGAAATTAGCTCCGCATTTTAAAGTGTGAATTAGGATCAAACCTGTTTGTTGGTCTCTCCTCGTGGATAGTGTGCGACGTCGTCTCTCCTTTGGATTCGCTGGTTGATCTCCTGGTTTTCTTGAGTCACCTGTAGAAGTTCCTCCTTCCTTTTCTGTGCGTTCGGATTGCAAAACCAGATAAATAAAATAAACAACATGCTCCACTCCACTCAGTGTGCAGAGGCACTACAGACGTACCCAGGGTGGGGCAGCGATGTGTCTGCCGGCTGGTGAAGATGACTGGCTCCCTGGCGTGATCTCAATCGGTCACACGTCGAACCGTAGTATGTAGTAGACAATGTAGTAGACATGAAAGAGTTAATGTTTTTGATTGGCACGTGAACATGGTGGGGGGTCACGGGTGTAATGTATGTGATGTGATGTTACAATACCTGATGACCACTAGAGGGCACTCCCGTAATCTTGGTTGTTGTTGCGGTGTGCTGAATAAACCAGGCAAAAACAGTGCAGTCATGTCTCCGGTTCCACTCGTGGATGTTCTGAAACACAACAGAATAATATGTGTTAGAATAGCATATTGATGCAGACATAACAACAGGATTACGTGGGAATGTGAATATTAGTCCCCTCTTCACTGACTGGGATAGGGAGAGGGGGTGAGCAGGGACAATATATTCTTTGTTGACCACTAAACTTGTACCATCAAGAAACATGAGTGTGTAATAAAGAAAAGCTAGTTAAAGTTATTTTTCTTCAACGATGTTTTATTTGTGCGTCACAAGTGCATAAAAAGTTCCTGTCTTAGTCTCTCAGCGGAATCGTTGGATTGAGCTCCGCTATATATATCAGAGGCTTAAATCAGGCTTGGAAAAATGCCTTTTATTTCTAAATTATGACACTTTTTTATGTAGAAATCATACTAACATTATAAGGGCACCCCAGGAAACATTATAAAATAATAAAATAATCCAGTTCATGACCTCTTTAAACGGGCAGTTCTGGCCCTTGTTGCTGATTGGTCAATAGCGGTGTAATATTTAAACATCTGTGTATTGCACATTTAACATGGTTTATTAAAATACACTGTCAAAACGGTTCAATGTATTATTATTTCAGCAAAAATAATGGTTTTATTAATTATAAATAAATATGGCATATGTCAATCATTCCTCTAATTGTGAGGCCACGCCCCTCCCTCAGGTTACACTGTCATCGCTGGGTCTCGATGCGGCTCCGAAGACCAACGTTTTTCTGATGCAGGTAACGGTA
>JAZAVI010001051.1:0-21304 GCA_036326025.1 Chrosomus eos | reverse complement strand
TTGACATTAGTGTGTGTTTGACATTAGTGTGTGTTTGACATTAGTGTGTGTTTGACATTATGTGTGTTTGACTTGTGTGTGTGTGTGTGTGTGTGTGTGTTGTGTGTGTGTTTGACATTAGTGTGTGTTTGACATTAGTGTGTGTTTGACATTAGTGTGTGTGTGTGTGTGTGTGTGGTGTGTGTGTGTGTGTGTGTGTGTGTGTGTGTGTGTGTTTGACATTAGTGTGTGTTTGACATTAGTGTGTGTTTTGACATTAGTGTGTGTTTGACATTAGTGTGTGTGTGACATTAGTGTGTGTTTGACATTAGTGTGTGTGTGACATTAGTGTGTGTGTGACATCAGTGTGTGTGTGACATCAGTGTGTGTGTTTGACATTAGTGTGTGTTTGACATTAGTGTGTGTTTGACATTAGTGTGTGTTTGACATTAGTGTGTGTTTGACATTAGTGTGTGTGTGTGTGTGTGTGTGTGTTTGACATTAGTGTGTGTTTGACATTAGTGTGTGTTTGACATTAGTGTGTGTTTGACATTAGTGTGTGTGTGACATTAGTGTGTGTTTGACATTAGTGTGTGTGTGACATTAGTGTGTGTGTGACATCAGTGTGGTGTGTGTTTGACATTAGTGTTTGTGTGACATCAGTGTGTGTGTGACATCAGTTTGTTTTTGACATTAGTGTGTGTTTGACATTAGTGTGTGTTTGACATTAGTGTGTGTTTGACATTAGTGTGTGTTTGACATTAGTGTGTGTGTGTGTGTGTGTGTGTTTGACATTAGTGTGTGTTTGACATTAGTGTGTGTTTGACATTAGTGTGTGTTTGACATTAGTTGTGTGTTTGACATTAGTGTGTGTGTGTGTGTGTGTGTGTGTGACATCAGTTTGTTTTTGACATTAGTGTGTGTTTGACATTAGTGTAGTGTGTTTTGACATTAGTGTGTGTTTGACATTAGTGTGTGTTTGACATTAGTGGTGTGTGTGTGTGTGTGTGTGTCTGTGTTTGACATTAGTGTGTGTTTGACATTAGTGTGTGTTTGACATTAGTGTGTGTTTGACATTAGTGTGTGTGTGTGTGTGTGTGTGTGTGTGTGTTTGACATTAGTGTGTGTTTGACATTAGTTGTGTGTTTGACATTAGTGTGTGTGTGACATTAGTGTGTGTGTGACATTAGTGTGTGTTTGACATTAGTGTGTGTGTGACATTAGTGTGTGTGTGACATCAGTGTGTGTGTTTGACATTAGTGTTTGTGTGACATCAGTGTGTGTGTGACATCAGTTTTGTTTTTGACATTAGTGTGTGTTTGACATTAGTGTGTGTGTGACATTAGTGTGTGTTTGACATTAGTGTTGTGTTTGGACATTAGTGTGTGTGTGACATTAGTGTGTGTGTGACATCAGTTGTGTGTTTGACATTAGTGTTTTGTGTGACATCAGTGTGTGTGTGTGGACATCAGTTTGTTTTTATTTGACATTAGTGTGTGTTTGACATTAGTGTGTGTTTGACATTAGTGTGTGTTGTGTGTGTGTGTGTGTTTGACATTAGTGTGTGTTTGACATTAGTGTGTGTTTGACATTAGTGTGTGTTTGGACATTAGTGTGTGTTTGACATTAGTGTGTGTTTGACATTAGTGTGTGTGTGTTGTGTGTGTGTGTGTGTGTTGTGTGTGTGTGTGTGTGTGTGTGTGTGTTTGACATTATGTGTGTGTTTTGACATTAGTGTGTGTTTGACATTAGTGTGTGTTTGACATTAGTGTGTGTGTTGACATTAGAGTGTGTTGTGTGTGTGTGTGTGTGTGTGTGTGTGTGTTTGACATTAGTGTGTGTTTGACACTTAGTGTGTGTTTGACATTAGTGTGTGTGTTTGTTTGACATTAGTGTGTTTGACATTAGTGTGTGTTTGACATTAGTGTGTGTGTGTGTGTGTGTGTGTGTTGTGTGTGTTTGACATTAGTGTGTGTTTGACATTAGTGTGTGTTTGACATTAGTGTGTGTTGACATTAGTGTGTGTTTGACATTAGTGTGTGTGTGTGTGAATTAGTGTGTGTGTGACATCAGTGTGTTGTGTTTTGACATTAGTGTTTGTGTGACATCAGTGTGTGTGTTGACATCAGTTTGTTTTTTGGAATTAGTGTGTGTTTGACATTAGTGTGTGTTTGACATCAGTGTGTGTGTGACATCAGTTTGTTTTTGACATTAGTGTGTGTTTGACATTAGTGTGTGTTTGACATTAGTGTGTGTGTGTGTGTGTGTGTTTGACATTAGTGTGTGTTTGACATTAGTGTGTGTTTGACATTAGTGTGTGTTTGACATTAGTGTGTGTTTGACATTAGTGTGTGTTTGACATTAGATGTGTGTGTGTGTGTGTGTGTTTGACATTAGTGTGTGTTTGACATTAGTGTGTGTGTGTGACATTAGTGTGTGTGTGTGTGTGACATTAGTGTGTGTGTGTGTGTGTGTGTGTGTGTGTGTGTGACATTAGTGTGTGTGTGACATTAGTGTGTGTGTTTGTCATTAGTGTGTGTGTGTCAATAGTGTGTGTTTGACATTAGTTTGTGTGTGACTGTTACGGCCAGCTCGTTTCGGCCGTACATAAAATAAACAAGTACACCAGAAATGACTTGCAAGATTTTATTTCTCCTCGAAAATCACAATTAACTGAATATAACAAAGTCTAGGGGTTTCAAATCAAAAGGGAAAACATAATCCGGTTGGGGAGTAAAAGAAGGTTGGTATGGGCTGTAAATCAAAGGTTCAAATGACTCCGCCAGAGGCTGTCAGTCCCCTGGACGAAGTGAAGAGGGGATGTTGAATCCAAGCTTTTATCCTCTCCACAATCAAAGATAACGATGAAGCAGGGGTTAGGGTTAGGTTTTGGTATATTACAACGACTCCCCCCTAACTTAAACATAGTTCAAGCAGGTTTGGAATAGGGAGACCGAGGAGATGCACTGGCCTACGTCTGTTAGATCTTTCCCATACCTGTGAGTGGTACTCCGGACTGGGAGCCCCTTTAAATCTTTGTGGATTTTTGTTAGACCTATTTCAATCCGTTGTTCTGAAATTCAGAATGGGTACCTATTCCCCCAAAAAGGATTTTTGAGAGGGAAATATTTGAGACATTTCATCAGTGGTGTACCTCAGGATCCTCGAGTGTTTCGGCCTTTCAACAACCAGACACTCTCCTCTGAGGCGGCCCGCTTGGGTTGATCAAATCCCAGCGAATGTCTCATAGCCAATCACTAAGCAGGTGTTGCTAGAATCTCAAAGCAATTGTGGTTGGATTCTGCGTTACGATTTGAAGGATTTTTTTGAAGTGTCACTAAACGCTCCGGTATTCCTATCTAGATATCTTGATTCGTAGGATCTATTGTCAGGATATAGGGATTTGTTTAAATAGGGATGTTGTAGTCCTATTGTGCTGTTTGTATGAGTGGCCTAGATTGCCCTAAGTTGAAGTCCTATTGTGCTAATTGTATGAGTGGCCTAGATTACCCTAAAAACCATGTACCTAGTTAAGGCCCCCCTGTGTGCAAGCCCGAAGGTACAGGGGGGCTGGAAACTAATTGCTTCCCCGAATGACCCTTTGTTGTCACCGTTAGGTTGCCCGGGTCATCCGGTCGGGGTTCAAGCTGGCGGATGTACCGAGGGTCCGATACATCAAGCTTCTACCAGCTTTCCCCCCTAGGGAAGATGCAAGAACCAAACCGACGTTATCCTTACCAAGGATTACCGCTGGGAGCATCTACCCATAGCTTTACCTCAATTCCCCTTGGGGTATATATTCTAGGGCTTGATTGTTTCTAGAACGGTAAGTAAATAAAGTATTTTTAACTTTTTTGGAATTTATGTGATTTTATTTCAGGATATTATTGTGCAGGTCTTAACCTTACCGGGGATATGTTTTTTGTCCTATTTTGAAAAAGAAAAGGGGCTCTAATTGGTCAAACAAAATCCTGAAGGGCCTTAATTGGATTTCTTTTGATCTTTAATTGATTCTGATTGGTTGACGCCCCTAACTGTGTGATTTAATTGGTTAATTGCCTCCTTTTAGGGTATATATTGATTAATTCTTTTCTGAAACCCTTTTAGTGATGGGATTTCATCTGGTTGGGACCTTACGGTCCTCAATTAAAGTTCTGGAGTTCTAATTGGTTCATAAATTGGGTCTGTGCTCTGATTGGTTGTTGGTTATGTGGGTATATTACTAGGTGTTTTTATCTGTTTGTGGTTAGTTTGAGGGTGGATATCCTTCGGTTATGTTGGAACTAGGTTCTTGTAATTTTGTTTGGATCTTTGCTTAATCCCTTGATCCTAATTGGCTTTTTAATTGGGTCTGTGCTCTGATTGGTTGATAGTATTGTGGGTGTATTTCTAGGTTTTATCTTGTTTGTGGTTAATTTGAGGGTCAATTACTTCGTTTGGGTCCAAAGTGGGCGTGGCCATAGGGATCGTCTATGGGTAGGTTTAGGGCCATAGTGGGCGTGGGCGTGGCCATAGGAATCACCAATGGGTTAGGTTTTTTGGATAGACAACGCCTCCCCCCAGACGACCTCTCCTGGTCATCCAGTTTAGATTAGGAAGGACGCAGAAATGCACTGGCCGGCGCATGTTTTTGATGAGGCTGATCAACCTGGGCCCACAACTATATTATCTTAACCACTACTACCGTGATGTACTAATCTTAGTCTTAAATAGCTTCTCATTTTCAGAATCCAGCCACAGGCCGTACCCGGCTGCTCAGAACACATTTTGCAAGCCGTAAATTCTGACTGAGCCTATCCCCCCAAAAAGAGTAACCTCATGATTGCTTTCAAACACCAAACGTCCCATCACTTACAAACAAAATTTTTACTAAGTAATAATCCTTACTCTAAGGAACACATCTTCAGTGGTGTACCTCAGGATCATTGGGTGTTTCGGCTCTTTAAACACCAGACACCCTCCTCTGAGGCGGCCCGCCCAAGGGGATCAGTCCTAGGCGTGTGTTCAGACAACATCTATGAACCTCCAACTAACTAGGTACATCTTACCTAAAAGTACCGATCCGAATACCAATACCTAGCTCAAACTACAAAAGGGCCTCCCCACCAATACTTTACCTCCCAAACCAAGTAACCCCTTCGTTAACACCGCAAGGTATCCCGGGGCACCCGAAGAGGGCCTGTGTTCACGAGCCTATGACTGGCGGGTACAAGTGCCAAAGTAGGCAATAACGAGCACCAAGCTTCTACCAGCCATCAAACTCTAAGTAAATGCAAGAACCTCAGCAGACATCACACTCACCAGTGCAACCGTAAGGGAGCATAACCTTAACACACTCCTATCCTCCAACCTTACCCAACCTAATTCACCTGCTACCACAATCCTGGTAACCTTCCAATCCTTCATTACCCACAATCCTCGGTAATCTAATCGTCCCGTTATCGTGGCTTTCCCACGTGAATCCTCGCACCACGAATCCTACCCGATCCAGTCGACGATTCGTCCCCAAATCCTTATTCAACGATTCTTCTTCGATTTTTTTACCACCATCTATGAGTAACCTGCTTCCCTAACCTAACCCTTTCAGTAGAAAGGTCAAAATCTCAAAGTCAAAGACAATCCCACACCCAGCCTCGAACCCCGATCTCCCTGCTCCCAGTCAACCGGCATCAACCACTACACCACCCAATGACTCCCTTCCCACCCATCCAGTCCTAATCTATCCCATCCCCAATCCCTCCCAAAACAAATATATCTCTCTGCAGGCTGGCCTCGAACCGTGGTCCTCTGGTCTCCAGCTTACCGACACTGACCACTCGACCAAGCAATTACATAATCTCGCCTAGCCATCTGAAAACTTAACCAAGGCAAATTCCATCATCCCCCAAAAATGTTGAAAGCCAGTCTCGAACCCGGATCTCCCAGTCCCTCAACTCCCAGCACTAACCACTCCGCTACATGATTCTCCAACCAGACCAGACAATTTAGTAAAGATCATATCAATAAAACTAATAATAATAATAATAAGAATAATAAGAATAAGGATAATAAGAATAATAAGAATAATAAAAATAATAATACAAACAATAAGAGATACAATAATATTAAGTCCCCCTCCTGTGAGGGGTAGGTTTAGGTATACTAAATCAATTAAGCCCCAATCCCCTGTAAGGGGTAGGTTTAGTGCTTGTGCAGGTACAGGGATAGTCTAATTAAGTCACCCTCCTGTGAGGGGTAGGTTTAGGTATACTAAATTAATTAAGCTCCAATCCCCTGTAAGGGGTAGATTTTAGTGCTTGTGCAGGTACAGGGATAGTCTAATTAAGTCACCCTCCTGTGAGGGGTAGGTTTAGGTATACTAAATTAATTAAGCCCCAATCCCCTGTAAGGGGTAGGTTTTAGTGCTTGTGCAGGTACAGGGATAGTCTAATTAAGTCACCCTCCTGTGAGGGGTAGGTTTAGGTATACTAAATCAATTAAGCCCCAATCCCCTGTAAGGGGTAGGTTTTAGTGCTTGTGCAGGTACAGGGATAGTCTAATTAAGTCACCCTCCTGTGAGGGGTAGGTTTAGGTATACTAAATTAATTAAGCCCCAATCCCCTGTAAGGGGTAGGTTTTAGTGCTTGTGCAGGTACAGGGATAGTCTAATTAAGTCACCCTCCTATGAGGGGTAGGTTTAGGTATACTAAATTAATTAAGCTCCAATCCCCTGTAAGGGGTAGGTTTTAGTGCTTGTGCAGGTACAGGGATAGTCTAATTAAGTCCCCGTCCTTTGAGGGGTAAGTTTAGGTATACTAAATCAATTAAGCCCCAATCCCCTGTAAGGGGTAGGTTTTAGTGCTTGTGCAGGTACAGGGATAGTCTAATTAAGTCCCCCTCCTGTGAGGGGTAAGTTTAGGTATACTAAATATAATTAAGCCCCAATCCCCTGTAAGGGGTAGGTTTAGTGCTTGTGCAGGTACAGGGATAGTCTAATTAAGTCCCCGTCCTTAGGGTAGGTTAGGGTTAGGGTTAGGGTTAGGTAGAGAGGTAAAAACGAGTTTCATCCTCATTAGTAACCACCCTCATTAAAATATTGCATCTGATTGGCTGAAGCTTAAGTGTCCATATCTCTCAAACGCTTGGATGTATTTGTACGAAACTTGGAATATATACTAATTGAGGTATGGCCAGTCGACTGGTGGTGGTTTGGTTTGTGTCTCTAGCGCCACCAGGTGTGTAGACGCAGTACTGCACAATTTTTTAAAACCGGGCTGGTTAAACGTGGGCTGTTTTGTAAAGGGCTCTTGTTTCTGAGTGTTATTTACTGGTAGTGGGTAGGTTTTAGTGCGGTCTGGTCGGGAGAGTTAGGTTATAGGTGTAAAAGCGAAGAGTGCACCCTTTTATCAAGTGCACCCCATGGTTTTTTGGAGTTCTGTAGGTGTTAGAGAGACGAAACTTGGCGTGCCCGGTGATTAGGGGCCGGGGAGTCGATTGCACACGGTTTGGTAGCTCTAGCGCCACCATGGGGTGATAAACATTAGGTCAGCCGGCTACTTTTTGCAGCTACAGAGCTCAAGTTTTGTCCACGTAGTAATGGGACCACGTGCGACCAAAGGGCCCCGGCCCGCTCCTCTGGCTCGTTCGGTTTGGTTGTGGGGCCCCAGTGAGTCATGGCACAATTGGCAGGTGGATGGAATCACTTGTGACGCCGTACCATATCTGATGCCGTATCGCATGTGATGTGGCCATCACCGGAAGGTCAAAAAGGTCAAGGCGTTTGCAATGATCCAGTGGTCAAAAGCCCAAAGCTAGATACATGAGTTTTGTTTTGTCTGAAAAAAGGCAATGTTTTTAGGCCTGGATGGATGAATGGATGGATGGATTGATGGATTGATGGATAGATAGATAGATAGATAGATAGATAGATAGATAGATAGATAGATAGATAGATAGATAGATAGATAGATAGATAGATAGATAGATAGATAGATACATGAGTTTGTTAGATATTTTTGTGCATATTTTTTTATTGTTTTGTCTGAAATATTGATGTTTTTATGTCATGAAATCAAAGGTCAAAAAGGTCAATCTGTCTGCCAGACGGTAAAAAGTGAGTATGTATAATGTAATAAAATGTTTATTCATTTATTGATCATATAGACAGATAAATAAATAAATAGATAGATAGATAGATGAGTTTGTTCGACTTTGAACATATTTTTCAATTTTTTGTCTGAAAAAAGGCAATGTTTTTAGGCCTGGATGGATAGATTGATGGATGGATGGATGGATGGATGGATGGATGGATGGATGGATGGATGGATGGATGGATGGATGGATGGAGAGATGGATAGATAGGTACATGAGTTTGTTAGACATTTTTGTGCATATTTTTCATAGTTTTGTCTGAAAAAAGTGAATGTTTATAGGCCTACATTATTTGGGGTTAATTTTAAATTAGGGCCAGGGTTAGTAAGGGTTAGGGTTAGTCAGGGTTAACTCTCACTCTCATGGATCGTGCCTGTCACTCACTCACTCTCATGGATCGTGCCTGTCACTCACACGCATATAGACAGATAGATAGATAGATAAGTGTCCATATCTCTCCAACGCTTGGTTGTATCTGTACGAAACTTGGAATATATACTAATTGAGGTATGGCCAGTCGACTGGTGGTGGTTTGGTTTGTGTCTCTAGCGCCACCAGGTGTGTAGACACAGTACTGCACAATTTTTTTAGACCGGGCTGGTTAAACGTGGGCTGTTTTGTAAAGGGCTCTTGTTTTTGAGTGTTATTTACTGCTCTGGGTTAGGTTTTAGTGTGGTCTGGTCGGGAGAGTTTTTAAAAAAAAAATACGGATGAGTTGTTTTATAGATATGGCTGGTGTTTTTATGTCATGAAATGAAAGGTCAAAAAGGTCAATCTGTCTGCCAGATGGTAAAAAGTGAATATGTATAATAAAATAAAACATTTATTCATTTATTTATCATATAGACAGATAGATGAATAAATAAATAGATAGATAGATGAGTTTTTTTTCGACTTTGAACATATTTTTCAATTTTTTGTCTGAAAAAAGGCAATGTTTTTAGGCCTTGATGGATGGATGAATGGATGTATGGATGGATGTATGGATGGATGGATGGATGGATGGATAGATAGATACATGAGTTTGTTAGATATTTTTGTGCATATTTTTTATAGTTTTGTCTGAAATATTGATGTTTTTATGTCATGAAATGAAAGGTCAAAAAGGTCAATCTGTCTGCCAGACGGTAAAAAGTGAATATGTATAATAAAATAAAACATTTATTCATTTATTTATCATATAGACAGATAGATAAATAAATAAATAGATAGATAGATGAGTTTGTTCGACTTTGAACATATTTTTCAATTTTTTGTCTTTGAAAAAGGCAATGTTTTTAGGCCTTGATGGATGGATGGATGGATGGATGGATGGATGGATGGATGGATGGATGGATGGATGGATGGATGGTAGGATGGATGGATAGATGGATAGATAGGTACATGAGTTTGTTAGATATTTTTGTGCATATTTTTATTGTTTTGTCTGAAATAGTGAACGTTTCTGGGCCTACATTAATTTGGGGTTAATTTTAGATTGGGGCTAAGGGTTAGTAAGGGTTAGGGTTAGTGAGGGTTAAATTGGCATATAGGTAGAGAGGTAAAAACGAGTTTCATCCTCATTAGTAACCACCCTCATTAAAATATTGCATCTGATTGGCTGAAGCTTAAGTGTCCATATCTCTCAAACGCTTGGATGTATTTGTACGAAACTTGGAATATATACTAATTGAGGTATGGCCAGTCGACTGGTGGTGGTTTGGTTTGTGTCTCTAGCGCCACCAGGTGTGTAGACGCAGTACTGCACAATTTTTTAAAACCGGGCTGGTTAAACGTGGGCTGTTTTGTAAAGGGCTCTTTTTTCTGAGTGTTATTTACTGGTAGTGGGTAGGTTTTAGTGCGGTCTGGTCGGGAGAGTTAGGTTATAGGTGTAAAAGCGAAGAGTGCACCCTTTTATCAAGTGCACCCCATGGTTTTTTGGAGTTCTGTAGGTGTTAGAGAGACGAAACTTGGCGTGCCCGGTGATTAGGGTTAGGGTTAGGGTTAGGGGAAAATTCCAGGATCCGAATCCCGAAGGATCCGAAAACGGCTGTGCACGGGCCTAGGTTCTAATGGCCGCCAAGAGTCACAAGCACACACCCAAAACATACACAACAGCCGACACTCGCCCGAAGCCAGCCAACGCGTCTCTAAATTATTTTTCAGGACCTGTAAAAAATCCCACAGCTCACTCAACACGCCACACGGGTCCCACACAAAACCCGGGGCTAAATAAAGAGGCTGATCATTTTGGGATCCCCGGGGAAAAATTAAAAAGGGTGGGTTTTAGAAATGTTTTTATGTGCATTATAGGGATTTCCGACGGGGTTTCGGGGCCCCCCAAACAGCTCTAATCAGGGAAATTTTTAAATGAAGAAAATTTTCCCTTTCACCCAGCTTTATATAGGTTTTGGAGGGCGGGGTACACACCCTCCCCAAAATTTAACCGATCCCATCTTCACATTGAAATGATTTCATAAATAAAATTTTTCCACAAAAATAAAAACTTTTTTGTTGTTTTTTAATTTTTAACAGGTACTTCGTCGAACAATGGTCGACTGCAGGCACTTGAAACAGGAAAGTAGGCACCTTTGGCACACTTCGGGGCGAACACAAGCAATCAGGTCCAAAGTTTCCGGGCCCATGGGCTGGGTTAGGGAAAACCCGGACCGAATCCCAAAGGACCCAAAAAAAAAACGGTGTGCACGGGCCTGGTTCTAAGGCCCGCCAAAAACCCCAAAAACACACACCCCAAAACACCCACAACACCACCCCCCCCGAACCACCCAAGGGGTCCTAAATTTTATTTTTCAGGCCCTTTAAAAAAATCCCACAGCTCACTCAACCCGCCCCCCCGGGTCCCCACTAAACCCGGGCTAAAAAAAACCGAGGGTGTTTCATATAGGGATACGTAAAAATTAAGATGGTGGGTTTTAGAAATTTTTGTATGTGTATTATAGGGTTTTCAGACGGTTTCGAGCCCCCCAAACCCCTTTTCATAGGTGAATTTTAAATAAGATACTTCCCGCACTCCAGCTTTATATAGGCTTGGAGGGGGGGGCTACACACCCTCCAAAATTAACCGATCCCATATCAGCATTGTATGAGCTTTCATAAATTAATTTCAATTTAATAAAAACTTTTTTGTTTTTTTTTAATTTTTAACGGTACTTCCCCCGAACAATGTGATCGCAGGCTTTTTTGCAACATAAGTAGGCACCTTTGTGCACACTTCAGGCGAACACAAGCAATTCGGGGTCCAAAGTTCCGGCATGGCTGTGGTTAGGGGAAAAATTCCCAGGATCCGAAACCCGAAGGACCGAAAAAACGCTGTGCACGGGCCTAGGTTCTAATGGCCCCCAAAAGGTCACAAGCACACCCCCAAAACATAACAACACCCACACTCGCCCAAAGCCAGCCAAGCTCTCTAAATTATTTTTTCAGGACCTGTAAAAAATCCACACCCCACTCAACCCCCACACGGGTCCCACACTAACCCGGGCTAAATAAACGAGGGCTGTATCATTAGGGTTTTACGAAAAAAATTAAGATGGTAGGTTTAGGAAATGTTTGTATGTGTCATTATAGGGGTTTTCAGACCGTTTTCGAGCCCACCACAGCTCTCTTTCAGGTGTTTTTAAAAGGGGAAAAACCCCCCGTTCACTCCACTTTATATAGGCTTGGAGGGCGGGGTACACACCCTTAAAAAAAAAAAACCCGATACCTCATCACATTGATGATGCTTCATAAATATTTTTTTCCACATAATAATAAACTTTATTGTTTGTTTTTTAATTTTTTTAACGGTATTCGCAACAATGGGTCGATCTGAGGCACTTGAAACAGGTAAGTCCCCCTTTTTTTGCACACTTCAGGCGAACACAAGAAAATCGAGGCCCAAAGTTCCTCACTGGTTTGGGGTTGGGGGAAAATTCCAGGAAATCCGAATCCCGAAGGATCCGAAAAAAGTGTGCGGGGGCCTGGTTCTAAGGGCCGCCAAGGTCACAACCAAAACCCCAAAAAACATACCAACAGCCGACACCCCCCCGCCCAAGCCGCCAACGCGTCTCTAAATTATTTTTCAGGACCTGTAAAAAATCCCAAGCTCCCCCAACACGCCACACGGGTCCCACATAACCCCCGGGCTAAATAAACGAGGGTGTATCAATAGGGGATACGTAAAAAATTAAGAGGTAGGTTTAGAAATGTTTTATGTGTCATTATAGGGTTTTCAGACGCTTTCGAGCCCACCACAGCCTCATCAGGTGAATTTTAAATGAAGATACTTCCCGTTCACTCCAGCTTTTAATAGGCTTGGAGGGCGGGGCTACACACCCTCTCAAAATTAACCGATACCATCATCAGCTTGTTTTTTTGCTTCATAAATATAATTTCCACATAATAATAAATTTATTGTTGTTTTTTAATTTTTTTAACGGGTACTTCGTCGAAAAAATGCGATCTGCAGGCACTTGAAAACAGGTAAGTAGGCCCTTTGGCACACTTCAGGCGAACACAAGCAACTCGAGGCCAAAAATTTCCCTGGATGGCTTTTGGTTAGGGAAAATTCCAGGACCCCCCGAAGGATCCAAAAAAACGGTGTCCCGGGGCCCTGGTTTTTAATGGCCCCCAAAGAGTCACAAGCACAACCCAAAACATAACAACAGCCGACACCGCCGAACCCCAGCCAACGCGTCTCTAAAATTATTTTTAGACCTGTAAAAATCCCACAGCTCCTAACACCCAACAGGGTCCCACACTAACCCGGGCTAATAAACGAGGGCTGTATCATTAGGGATACGTGAAAAATTAAGAGGTGGGTTTTTAGAAATGTTTGTATGTGTCTTTAAAAGGGTTTTCACGACGCTTTTCGGCCCCCACAGCTTCATCGGTAAATTTTAAATGAAGAATTTCCCTTCATCCAGCTTTATATAGGTTTTGGAGGGCGGGGCTACACCCCCAAAAAATTTTAACCCGATACCCCATCATAAATTTGTATGATGCTTCTAATATAATTTCCACATAAAAAAAACTTTATTGTTTTTTTAATTTTTAACAGGTACTTCGTCGAAAATGTCGAAAAAAAAAAAAAAAAAAAAAAAAAAAAAAAAAAAAAAAAAAAAAAAAAAAAAAAAAAAAAAAAAAAAAAAAAAAAAAAAAAAAAAAAAAAAAAAAAAAAAAAAAAAAAAAAAAAAAAAAAAAAAAAAAAAAAAAAAAAAAAAAAAAAAAAAAAAAAAAAAAAAAAAAAAAAAAAAAAAAAAAAAAAAAAAAAAAAAAAAAAAAAAAAAAAAAAAAAAAAAAAAAAAAAAAAAAAAAAAAAAAAAAAAAAAAAAAAAAAAAAAAAAAAAAAAAAAAAAAAAAAAAAAAAAAAAAAAAAAAAAAAAAAAAAAAAAAAAAAAAAAAAAAAAAAAAAAAAAAAAAAAAAAAAAAAAAAAAAAAAAAAAAAAAAAAAAAAAAAAAAAAAAAAAAAAAAAAAAAAAAAAAAAAAAAAAATGTTTGTTATGTGTCAATAAAGGGTTTTCACGACGCGTTACGAAGCCACACAGTTCTATCAGGTAAAAATTTTTTAAAATTTGAAGATAATCCTTTCATTCCAGCTTTATATGGCTTGGAGGGCGGCTAACACACCACTCAAAATTAACCGATCATCATAAAGCTTTGTATGATGCTTCATAAATATAATTTCCAATAAAATAAACTTTATTGTTGTTTTTTAATTTTTAACAGGTACTTCGTCGAACAATTCGATCTGCAGGCACTTGCAAAGGTAAGTAGGCACCTTTGTGCAATTTCAGGGCGAACACAAGCAACTCGATTTCAAAGTTTTTGCACTGCTGTGGTTAGGGGAAAATTCCGGGATCCGAAACCCGAAGGACCGAAAAAGGCTTGTGACGGGCCTAGGTTCTAATGCCGCAAGATCACAAGCACAACCAAAACATACACAACAGCCGACACTCGCCAAAGGGAGCCACAACGCGTTCTAAATTATTTTTTCAGGCCCTTAAAAAATCCCACAGCTCACTAAAACACGCCACAAGGTCCCACACTACCGGCTAAATAAACGAGGGCTGATCATATAGGATAGTGAAAATTAAGATTGGTAGGTTTAGAAATGTTTGTATGTGTCATTATAGGGTTTTCACGACGCGTTTCGAGCCCACCCGATTCTTCAGTAAAATTTTAAAAATGAAGATACTTCCGTTCACTTCCAGCTTTTATAGGCTTGGAGGCGGGTACACACCCTCTCAAAATTAACGATACCATCATCAGCTTGTATGATGCTTCATAAATATAAATTTCCACATAATAATAAAACTTTATTTTGTTTTTTAATTTTTTAACAGGTACTTCGTCGAACAATGTCGATCGGGCAGGCACTTGGCAAAAGGTAAGTAGGCACCTTTTGTGCACACTTCAGGCGAACACAAGCACTCGGGGTCCAAAGTTCCCGGACTGGGCTGGTGGTTAGGGAAAATTCCAGGATCCGAATCCCGAAGGATCCGAAAAGGGCTGTGCACGGGCCTAGGTTCTAATGGCCCCCAAAAGAGTCACAAGCACACACCCAAAACAAACCAAACAGCCGACACTAGGCCCCCGAAGCCAGCACGCGTCTCTAAATTATTTTTCAGGACCTTGTAAAAAATCCCACAGCTCACTCAACACGCCACACGGGTCCCACACTAACCCGGGCTAAATAAACGAGGGCTGTATCATATAGGGATACTTTGAAAAATTAAGATGGTAGGTTTAGAAATGTTTGTATGTGTCATTATAGGGTTTCACAAACGCGTTTCGAGCCCACCACAGCTCTCATCAGGTGAATTTTAATGAAGATACTTCCCGTTCACTCCAGCTTTATATAGGCTTGGAGGGCGGGCTACACACCCTCTCAAAATTAACCGATACCATCATCAGAAATGTATGATGCTTCATAAATATAATTTCCACATAATAATAAAACTTTATTGTTGTTTTTTAAATTTTTAACAGGTACTTCGTCGAACAATGTCGATCTGCAGGCACTTGCAACAGGTAAGTAGGCACCTTTTGCACACTTCAGGCGAACACAAGCAACTCGAGGTCCAAAGTTCCTGGCACTGGCTTGGTTAGGGGAAAATTCCAGGATCCGAATCCCGAAGGATCCGAAAACGGCTGTGCACGGGCCCCCAAAGTTCTAATGGCCGCCAAGAGTCACAAGCACACACCCAAAACATACTCAACAGCCGACACTCGCCCGAAGCCAGCCAACGCGTCTCTAAATTATTTTCAGGACCTGTAAAAAATCCCACAGCTCACTCAACACCCAAAACGGGTCCCACACTAACCCGGGCTAAATAAACGAGGGCTGTATCATATAGGGATACGTGAAAAATTAAGATGGTAGGTTTAAGAAATGTTTGTATGTGTCATTATAGGGTTTTCACACGCGTTTCGAGCCCACCACAGCTCTCTCAGGGAATTTTAAATGAAGATACTTCCCGTTCACTCCATGCTATATATGGCTTGGAGGGCGGGCTACAACACCCTCAAAAATTAACCGATACCATCATCAGCATTGGTATGATGCTTCATAAATATATTTCCACATAATAATAAACTTTATTGTTGTTTTTTAATTTTTTAACAGGTACTTCGTCGAACAATGTCATCTGCAGGCACTTGCAACAGGTAAGTAGGCACCTTTGTGCACACTTCAGCGAACACAAGCAACTCGAGGTCCAAAGTTCCTGGCACTGGCTGTGGTTAGGGAAAATTCCAGGATCCGAATCCCGAAGGATCCGAAAAGGCTGTGCATCGGCCTAGTTTCTAATGGCCGCCAAGAGTCACAAGCACACACCCAAAACATAACACAACAGCACGTCACTCGCCCGAAGCCAGTCCAACGCGTCTCTAAATTATTTTTCAGGACCTGTAAAAATCCCACAGCTCACTCAACACGCCACAACGGGTCCCACACTAACCCGGCTAAATAAACGAGGGCTGTATCATATAGGGATACGTGAAAAATTAAGATGGTAGGTTTAGAAATGTTTGTATGTGTCATTATAGGGTTTTCACGACCGTTTTCGAGACCCACCACAGTTTCTCATCATTGAATTTTTAAATAAGATACTCCTCACCCAGCTTATATAGGTTTGGAGGGCGGGTTTACAACCCTCGTCAAAATAAACCGATACCATCATCACATTGTAATCTTCATAAAAAAAATTTCCACATATAATCAAACTTTTATTTTGTTTTTTTAATTTTAACAGGTATTTAATCGTCGAACAATTGTCGATCTGCAGGCATTTGCAACAGGTAAGTAGGCACCTTTGTGCACATTTCAGCGCGAACAAAAGAAACTCGAGGTCCAAAGGTTCCTGGCACTGCTTTGTGGTTAGGGGAAAATTCCAGATCCGAATCCCGGAGGATCCGAAAACGCTGTGCCGGCCAGGTCTAATGGCCGCCAAGAGTCACAAGCACAAACCCAAACATACACAACAGCCGACACTCGCCCACCGAAGCGCCAACTGACTTACTAAATTATTTTTAGGAAACCTGAAAAAATCCTCACAGCTCACTTCACACGCCACAGAACGGGTCCCACACTAACCCGGGCTAAATAAACGAGGGCTGTATCATATGGGGATACGTTGAAAAATTAAGATGGTAGGTTTGAAATGTTTGTATGTGTCATTATAGGGTTTTCACGACGCGTTTCGAGCCCACCACAGCTCTCATCAGGGTGAATTTTAAATGAAGAAACTTCCGTTCACTCCAGCTTTATATAGCTTGGAGGGCGGTGCTAACACCCTCACAAAATTAAACCGATCCCATCATCAGCATGTATGTGCTTCATAAATATTAATTTCCACATAATAATAAACTTTATTGTTGTTTTTTAAATTTTTAACAGGTACTCGTCGAAAAATGTCGATCTGCATGCACTTGCAAAAAGGTAAGTAGGCACCTTTGTGCACAACTTCGGAACACAACAACTCGAGGTCCCAAAGTTCCTGGCACGGCTGTGGTTAGGGGAAAATTCCAGGATCCGAATCCCGAAGGATCCGAAAACGGCTGTGCACGGTGCCTAGGTTCTAATGGCCGCCAAGAGTCACAAGCACACACCCAAAACATACACAACAGCCGACACTCGCCCGAAGCCAGCCAACGCGTCTCTAAATTATTTTTCAGGACCTGTAAAAAATCCCACAGCTCACTCAACACGCCACACGGGTCCCACACTAACCCGGGCTAAATAAACGAGGGCTGTATCATATAGGGATACGTGAAAAATTAGATGGTAGGTTTAGAAATGTTTGTATGTGTCATTATAGGGTTTTCACGACGCGTTTCGAGCCACCACAGCTCTATCAGCGTGAATTTTAAATGAAGATACTTCCCGTTCACTCCAGCTTTATATAGGCTTGAGGGCGGGGCTACACACCCTCTCAAAATTAACCGATACCATCATCAGCATTGTATGATGCTTCATAAAATATAATTTCCACATAATAATAAACTTTATTGTTGTTTTTTAATTTTTAACAGGTACTTCGCTCGAACAATGTCGATCTGCAGGCACTTGCAACAGGTAAGTAGGCACCTTTGTGCACACTTCAGGCGAACACAAGCAACTCGAGGTCCACAAGTTCCTGGCACTGGCTGTGGTTAGGGGAAAATTCCAGGATCCGAATCCCGAAGGATCCGAAAAGGCTGTGCACGGGCCTAGGTTCTAATGGCCGCCAAGAGTCACAAGCACACACCCAAAACATACACAACAGCCGACACTCGCCCGAAGCCAGCCAACGCGTCTCTAAATTATTTTCAGGACCTGTAAAAAATTCCCACAGCTCACTCAACACGCCACACGGGTCCCACACTAACCCGGCTAAATAAACGAGGGCTGTATCATATGAATGTGGCAGTATAGATGTTTGGCTTTGGCTACTACTGTGTTGCTTCGGGTCTATTATTAAGCCTATCACCGCTAAAGGCGGTGTATATATATCTGCTTTGTAGTGAATTGCGTCACAGGGCTTCTTCTCTTCCCTTCCGGTCCCGCATGCTGAGCTGTATGCGGGAAATTTGTTTGTTTGGTCCCTCGTGTGGCATGTAGGAGATCGAGTGCTGTTTCCCACGGCTGGCGGTCTTGTATAGACTTTCACAGCGTGCACATTGATTTTGCACTTCAGACCCGCGTGACTGGATTCCTCGCACCCTAAAAGTGCAGTATATTCTGCTGAGTAGCGGGAGGATTCCGTTGCTGGGGTAACCTGTAATTCGCTCGTTCATCACGGAGCGCTGCTGTTTTGCTGTTGTCTCAACGAGAGATTAAAACGAAAGGATTTGCGTCAATTTTAGTATTCTACTCTGGCTGCGGCCTAATAAGAAACTGTTACTGCTTGTACATGCGGGTTGACTGAAGGAATATCGTCGCCCTGCATTTTTAAGAGTTTGTGTTTGTCTGTAGCCCATGTGTGTGTGGTGTGTGTGTGTGTGTGTGTGCGCGTGTCTGTGCCGTGGGCGTGAGTGCCTGCGTACATGTATGTTTACAAGGAGAGTGTGGTGTGAGTTTGGTAGTTGTATTGTTTCTTTCTAATGTTTATTGTTTAGTTTAATTTATTTTGTACCTGTTTCCATTGTGAATTGTGTATTTAATTATTTTCTGCATGTTCTGTTTTTTTGTTCATTAGGAATTGAGTGTCTAAAAGCAAAGGGGCGGGGCTTGACTTGTGGTGTGCTGTGCATGTGCACTAGTGTGTGAAGGTGATACTGAGTTGGTTTCTTTTGTGTATTTTGGTGCTACTTTTTCGAGTGATGTGGTGCTCCTGAGTCTCCCCCTGCTGGCCACACTCAGTCCTTTCTGTCTGATTATTTTGCCATTTTGACTATTTCTTTTGTATTTATTTATGAAGTTTGTTAGTCAGCGCTGTAGTATTCTTGTGAACATTGTCCTTTTGTCTTTGTCTTGAATTATTTATTATATTTGTGTCTGTTTAATAAAAAAAAAAGTAATTTATTCATCCACGTCTCTGGTCCTATCACTTGGGAAAAATCTGTGCAGCCTATATATATACTAGGTTGGTATTCCTGGGTTGAGAATTCCCAGGTGGCGTAGTCATTATATTAGACCTATGGCAAATTTGCCTCGGATTGCCACATTTGGCGTAGTCGGCAGGGTCCCATACTTAGACAGAGACGTGGGTGTTTATTTTTGTGAATTGGTTTGGGGTTGTTGTTTTTTTTTGTTTTTTTTACTCTCTCCTTTCTAGAAAAGCAGAAAAACAGCAGTGCCCGTTCAGTTTGAGTCTTCCAATTTTCGTTTGTGCCTTCCTTGAGGGTGTTCTGTTTTTGGTAAGTAAGTTGCCTCGCCAGGGTCAAGTAGTCTACCTGGCGACGTGACCGTTTTGCCCGTTACACCCCGGCCCCGTCCGTTGGCGCTAATGTTGGTTTGTCTGAACGATTTGTCTTTGTACCAGGGGATAGGAAGTGTCCTGATGTTTAGTGACCGGTCAGGCATTGGCATTGGCGAGTGGATTGAGGAGGCTCAGGCCTGTATTCGAATTCGTCATTTGTCTATTCCAGAACAGACTTTCGTTTTTTTTTTAAGGCAACAGGAAGAGATTCAGTATCTTTCTACTGCCATGTAGCCGTCATGGCGAGAGGACTTGTAACAAGTATCTCTATTTTATTTTGTGTGTTCGTCGTGTAGCCGTCATGGCAAGAGGACTTGTAATCCAGTCTTTTCTTATGTGTTTCTCGTCATGTAGCCGTCATGGCAAGAGGACTTGTACTTCAGTCTCTCTCTTATGTGTTTTTCGTCATGTAGCCGTCATGGCAAGAGGACTTGTACTTCAGTCTCTCTTTTATGTTTTGTTTTTCGTCGTGTAGCCGTCATGGCAAGAGGACTTGTACTTCAGTCTCTCTTATGTGTTTCTCGTCATGTAGCCGTCATGGCAAGAGGACTTGTACTTCAGTCTCTCTCTTATGTGTTTCTCGTCATGTAGCCGTCATGGCAAGAGGACTTGTACTTCAGTCTTCTTTTATGTGTTTTTCGTCGTGTAGCCGTCATGGCAAGAGGACTTGTAATCCAGTCGCTCTTATGTGTTTCTCGTCATGTAGCCGTCATGGCAAGAGGACTTGTACTTCAGTCTCTCTTATGTGTTTCTCGTCATGTAACCGTCATGGCAAGAGGACTGGTAATCAGTGTCTTATGCGTTGCGTGTCGTGTAGCCGTCATGGCAGGGGACTGGTGGTGAGTGTCTCCCGTGTGTTTCTCATGTAGCCGTCATGGCAAGAGGACTTGAAACGAGTGTCATCTTCTGGTGTAATACCCAGTGAGGACTCGGCTCTCTTTTAGGCCCTGGGGTTAAGGCACCAGAGTTGTGTGTATCCTCGGGGCGATGATACAAGACCAAGGGGTAGAATGTGGCAGTATAGATGTTTGGCTTTGGGCTACTACTGGTTGCTTCGGGTCTATTTATTAAGCCTATCACCGCTAAATGGCGGTGTATATATATCTGCTTTGTAGTGAATTGCGTCACAGGGCTTTCTTCTCTTCCCTTCGGTCCCGCATGCTGAGCTGTATGCGGGAAAAATTTTTTTGTTTGGTCCCTCGTGTGGCATGTAGGAGATCGAGTGCTGTTTCCCACGGCTGGCGGTCTTGTATAGACTTTCCACAGCGTGCACATTGATTTTTTCACTTCAGGGCCGCCGTGACTGGATTCCTCGCACCCTAAAAGTGCAGTATATTCTGCTGAGTAAACGGGGAGGATTCCGTTGCTGGGGTAACCTGTAATTCGCTCGTTCATCACGGAGCGCTGCTGTTTTTTCTGTTGTCTCAACGAGAGATTAAAACGAAAGGATTTGCGTCAATTTTAGTATCTACTCTGGCTGCGGCCTAATAAGAAACTGTTACTGCTTGTACATGCGGGTTGACTGAAGGAATATCGTCGCCCTGCAGTTTTTAGAGTTTGTGTTTGTCTGTAGCCCATGTGTGTGTGTGTGTGTGTGTGTGTGTGTGTGCGCGTGTCTGTGCCGTGGGCGTGAGTGCCTGCGTACATGTATGTTTACAAGGAGAGTGTGGTGTGAGTTTGGTAGTTGTATTGTTTCTTTCTAATGTTTATTGTTTAGTTAATTTAAATTTTTTACCTGTTTCCATTGTGAATTGTGTATTTAATTTTTTTTTCTTGCATGTTCTTTTTTTTTGTTTATTAGGAATTTAGTGTCT
>JAZAVI010001050.1:0-38851 GCA_036326025.1 Chrosomus eos | reverse complement strand
TCAAAGTACTTTACATACCAGGGGGAATCTCCTCAACCAGTATGCCTTTTATTTGCAATGTCTTGGATAAGTACTTCATTACCCACAATCCTGAACAATCCAGCAATCCCACAGTGATGCATCTGATTGGTGGAAGTCGTGTAACTGTCTGGTTAAACCCCGCAAAGGTCCATGAAGACTGAAGATCGTGCAATGACGTAGGGCTAGCTCATTGGTCGCACGTCAGAGGCGTCCGCGCCATTGGATGTGCAGTTGCCGCAG
This sequence comes from Chrosomus eos, assembly GCA_036326025.1. NCBI lineage: Eukaryota > Metazoa > Chordata > Actinopteri > Cypriniformes > Leuciscidae > Chrosomus > Chrosomus eos. The sequence continues at coordinate 38,590 of JAZAVI010001050.1, read as the reverse complement.
CACAGCCTATGAGCGAGCCAGATGCTGAATGTGCTAGCTGTGCAGATACATATGCATTTTACATATAAGCTACAGTAAATCGAGGAAAAGGAGTTTCCCTGCACATTCACTATATAAAATTCAGTGGAGGAAAAGTACGCATGGCCGTCGTCAGATTTGGAAGTCGCTCAAAAGGCTCTTTCGCCGTTGTGGCTTCAGTCGACTTCAGTGAGGCGCGGTGGTTTATGGGATGAGTAGTTCCTTTGCTCGGAAATGAAAATATGTACACAGTCTTGTACCTTTGACTTTTTTTGGATTTTCTCTTAGTTTTTTCACTCGAAATGATATGTTGTATGCTTATGAGTTCAGCCGTAGCTGGTTATACTCAGACATGCTCTAAAACTCTTTAGATATGGATTTTTCCAAAAAGTCAATGGGAGAAATGAATGGGAAATTTACTTCCGGCACCTAAGCTCTCTCGGGCTGTGGGCGGGACTGTGATGCTCTATAGTCCTAGAAGGCCTGTCTGGGGCTCCCTTCGAGCCCTTAGATTCGGTTTCAGAAAAATTTCTTTCTGAAATTTTTGTCTCCATAACAACAAAAGAGTTTTTATCTTTATTGGAGTGCTTCGATTTGAACCAGCTCGTGGACTGTCCTACACATAATAAAGGCCATACTCTTGATTTGGTGATTTTAAACGGCTCATTTGTGTCACCGTTGTACACCTCTGACTTGGGGCTGTCTGATCATCTGTCTATCTTCTTTAATATGGAACTGCCTGATATAAACACTACCTCTTCTCGCATTATTAACTATCACAAATAGAGATTGATTGAACCCTCTAATTTCTCAGATTTTATTGGTTCTTCCTTGAGCGCATTTTCTTCATCTGAAGCTCTGGAGGACAAGGTTCTCATGTTAAATTCTGTTCTCTCGTCTGGCCTGGACTTATTTGTGCCTTTGAAATCAAGTCTGGTTTCCTTTGGTCGACCCTCTACTTGGTACAATGAAAACCTGCGTGCTATGAAGACATCCTGTCGTACAATGGAGCATAGGTGGCGTATGTCTGGCTTGACTCTCTTTCACCAGGCTTGGAAAGATCACTTACTTGAATATAAGACCCAAATTGCATCGGCCAGGTTTGCTTATTTTGCACAGATAATTGATGACAATCAGAACCACCCAAGACAATTGTTTAACCCTTGTAAATCAGCCAAAATTTGACGAAAAATTAAAAATGGCCAACTTCCTGTTGGGTTTAGGGCATCGCTCCAAGAGGCTTTTTTGTGCGTCTGGACATGGTAGATGCGCCACACAAATTTCGTACATGTAGGTCAAACGTGCGGCGGGGGCTGCTTCGTTAAAGGTCACTTCCTGTTGCCAGCAGGTGGCGCTATGACTGGGGGTGAGTGTCGGCATGTACATGTGTTCAGGGCGGGACTCTTGTCAAGCGTGCAAAATTTGGTGCAGATCTGAGCATGTACAGCAAAGTTACTCCAACTTCCTGTTTCATGGCGAATCATCGATGCCACGGACACACCGATTGACGAAAACTCGCAGATAGCACAACTTTTCATCCTCAATGCCTTTAGAAGGCACAGCAGAAATTTCAAGTCGATCGGACTAAATCCCTAGGAGGAGTTCGTTAAAGTACGGAGTGTGTAAATCGTCCCAAAATGGCCGCCAAATTCAAAATGGCGGACTTCCTGTCGAGTTTAGGGTATGTGTTCTTGAGGCTTTTTTGTGCGTCTTGATATGATACACGTCACCACCAATTTTCTTGCACGTAGGTCGAACATGGACGAGGGGCTAATTTTTTTCAATTTTCTAGGTGGCGCTAGCGAGCCATTTTGCCACGCCCATCCACGAAACCCACAAAATACAAAATTTTTCACCAGTCCTGACATGTGTGCAAAATTTGGTGACTTTTTGAGCATGTTGCGGCCTCGAAAATGGGGCTTACTTTGCAGAAAAAAGAAAAAAAATAATAATAATAAATCCTAACAGTTTCAAGAGGGTCCTCGCACGGGTGCTCAGGCCCTAAAAAAATAATAATAATCCTAACAGTTTCAAGAGGGTCCTCGCACAGGTGCTCGGGCCCTAATAATAATCTTAACAGTTTCAAGAGGGACCTCGCACCTTAGTGCTCGGGCCCTAATAATCCTAACAGTTTCAAGAGGGACCTCGCACGGGTGCTCGGGCCCTAATAAAATGACTATACCCTTGCAGTATATATTTCTCAACACACACACACACAGGCCTATTGCAATCACTTGTACATCAATGGCAAGTTATATTTCTCAAACAGTTCTTCTCTCTGACACATGTCCAGTCAGGCTAAACAGGACAAGTAGAGCAAGTGCAGGAAAACGATTGGGAAATAATAAAAACAAGTTTAAATGGGTACATTTTCTATAAATATTGTTGAGTCTTAATTTTCTTTTCTGACATAGCCTAGCTACTTCCGTTCTTGATAAAACACACCAGACATGCAAATTCTGTGCATTTTGGGTGAAATCATATGTATTTTGTCCATCAAAAGTGTGCTTTCACTTTAATTGAGCGCGAGCAGAATAGACTCTGCGCCGAAACCCGCGCTTCACTGTTGCTCACGCGACGCTCCTGCTTGACGCTCACGCGCTGCTCCCGCTCACGGTGTGAATGCGCTCATTGATTAACATGCACGCCGAAGAAAAAAAAACAGCTTGCTCACGCTTGCGGTGTTAAATGGTCGTAATTCACAAGGTTTCCTCGTATGTGCATTCCGTGTGCACGTGTTATGCTGATGTTGCGCGATGTTAATCATGCGGCGCCAGCGTGCATTTGACCGGCATAAAATCGGATTATGTCTGACTGACCGGCCGGTCACCGGTCATGGCCGATCACGTGAAAATCACGTGAGATTCCGGTCACCAGCTGATCAATCGGTGCATCTCTAGGGAGAACGAAAAAACTGTACCTCTCCTTGGTTTCAAACGGATTACTTAAACTGGAAATAGGCCTGTCACTTTTGAGAAAAATCAAATTCGAACAGTTATCAAATATCAAGCAATGTATTCAAATATATTCGAATTTCTACGAGCCCCGCCCCCCCACCAAAAAAAAAACACAAACACCATAACGGAGATTCAATCACAAATTTATTAACAGTCTGACAGTCATAAACGGGGTAAAACATTTTTGACTTAATGTTTTAAACAGCAGGTTATCAACTTAATCTATATGAAGTGTCACTATGCATAGCCAATCACAAACTTAGGCTACATGGAAAAAAACTGAATCGGAACAGCACAAACAATAACGTGACAGCTTAAACAGCAGCAGGAGTAAAGGCCTGTACACACCGGGACGAATATCGGCTCGCATTATTCGTCAGCGTTTTTCAACGCATTTTTTGTGTTCACACCCAAGCTTTTTTCGCTGACGATGAGCCGAGTGAACATGCAAATTCATTCCCTGACATTAGATGGCGCTTAATGTACAGAAATACCCCGGTCCACAAAGTGCTTCTGATACTCGCTTGTCACTCAGAAGAAGAGAGCAAGTTTGTCGCGTTTGTCATACAGTTCTTTATTCTCGTTGGTGTCTCTTTATATAGACACCAACAAGACCAGCAGCTCTACATTCATCTGGTCTTGCATCTTCCTCGTCTTATTTCTTCCCGGCAGAGTGTAGTAGACGGACGCTGTGTATCTTCTTCGCCATTACGTATGTGTGCTCGGCAAGACCGTTTTGTGTTTGAGTGCCCCCAAGTTGTGTTTTACTGTAACTTTAGAAGCTCCAGACACGAGCAAAAGCGCCAATCTCATTGGTCGGATAGTTTTTGGAGCGGCGCGTCAAACTGAAAAAACGAACCCGAGGCGGTTTTTTAAAAATGACGCTTTTACGCGTGCCGTTTTACGCGTCGGTGTGAACACTCACATTGGCGCCCTTTGTTTAGTCACGAGGCGTTAAACGTCGGCGAATAACGCGCGCGAAATTCGTCCCGGTGTGAACAGGCCTTATGGCCTATAGCCTAGCTAGTGAAGTCAAGTCAGGTCACCTTTATTTATATAGCGCTTTTTACAATACAAATTGTTTCAAAGCAGCTTTACAGAAATAACAGGAAAACAATGTTGTAATAGTATTGTTCAATTGAAAATTAAATGTCCCCAACTAAGCAAGCCAAAAGGCGAAGGCAACAGTGGCAAGGAACCAAAACTCCATCAGGTGACAGAATGGAGAAAAAAACCTTGGGAGAACCCAGGCTCAGTCGGGGGGCCAGTCCTCCTTTGGCCAACGAATGAATTCAATTCAATTCAATTCAAGTTTATTTGTATAGCGCTTTTCACAATACACATTGTCTCAAAGCAGCTTTACAGAAAGTGCAATTCAGAAATGTACAAAGAAAAATACAGTTAGTTAATCATGTATAAATTTAGGCATAACATATCGCCGGTGTTTAGTCGTCTCTTCACAGGCGTCGAGTCGTCTCTCCACAGGCGTTTAGTCGTCTCTCCACCGGCGTTTATTCGTCTCTCCACAGGTGTTGGGGCATCTGAAGTCTTCGTGAGAGGCTGGATACAAACTGGAGCTGACGAACGCTATTTACCTCGGGACTAGCGTCCCGAGATAACAGCAGAAAGACAGATGGGAAATAATTAGCATAGCTGATGTTCATAATATTAATGCATTCGAACTGATTCAGAAGTAGTATAAAAGGTAAGCATTAAGTGAATGCTTGGTTAAAGAGATGCGTCTTTAATCTAGTTTTAAACTGGGACAGCGAGTCTGAGTCTCGAACAATATCAGGAAGGCTATTCCAGAGTTTAGGAGATAAATGTGAGAACGCCCTCCCTCCTTTAGTAGACTTAGATATCCTAGGAACGACCAGAAGCCTCGAATTTTGTGATCTTAAAGAGCGCGATGGATTGTAGGGCGATAGAAGGTCTGTTAAATACACAGGAGCTAAACCATTTAGAGCTTTATAAGTCAATAGTAATACTTTGTAATTGATACGGAACTTAATAGGTAACCAGTGTAGAGATGATAAAATTGGTGTTATATGATCATATTTTCTTGATCTAGTAAGAACTCTAGCGGCTGCATTTTGCACTAACTGTAGTTTGTTTATTGAGGATGCAGGACAACCAGCTAATAAAGCATTACAGTAATCCAGTCTCGAGGTCATGAATGCATGAACTAACTTTTCTGCATCTGAAACAGATAGCATGTTACGTAGCTTAGCAATGTTTCTAAGGTGGAAAAAGGCTGTTCTTGTAACATATGAGATATGATTTTCGAAAGTCAAGTTGCGGTCTAGTATAACACCCAGGTCTTTTACTGTAGTGGATAAAGTAACAGGACATCCTTCTAAATTAAAGTTGTATTGTAAGGGATTTTGTGGGTAGTTTTTTGGACCAATAAGTAATACCTCCGTTTTATCTGAATTTAATAGCAGGAAATTACACGTCATCCAGCATTTTATATCTTTTAGACACTCTGTCAAGTTAGATAAGTTAGTGTTTTCATCTGGTCGTGATGAGATATATAATTGAGTGTCATCAGCATAACAGTGAAAACTAATTCCATGTTTTCTTATAATATTACCAAGTGGCATCATATATATTGAGAATAGCAGAGGGCCTAGGACAGATCCTTGCGGCACTCCATAGTCTACTGATGTTATCTTTGATTTTTCCCCATTTAAACAGACGAAATGGTAACGGTCTGATAAGTACGATCTAAACCAGCTTAATGCCTGTCCCTGAACACCAGTGTAGTTTTGTAGTCGATCTAAGAGTATTTTATGATCTATAGTGTCGAACGCGGCGCTAAGATCAAGTAGAACTAGTATTGAGATACAGCCTTGGTCAGAGGCTAAGAGTAAATCATTTGTAATTTTAACTAGCGCAGTTTCTGTGCTATGATGCGGTCTGAATCCCGACTGAAATTTTTCGTAGATATCATTTTTTTGCAAGAAAGAGTACAATTGAGCGGACACAATTTTTTCTAGTATTTTAGACATAAATGGAAGATTTGAGATGGGTCTGTAATTTGCTAGGTTATTTGGATCTAATTGCGGTTTCTTAATGAGAGGTTTTATTACTGCCAGCTTGAATATTTTTGGAACGTGACCTAAAAATAAAGACGAGTTAATAATATTGAGAAGAGGCTCTTCCACTACAGGTAACACTTCTTTAAGTAGTTTAGTGGGTATTGGATCTAATAAACATGTTGTTGGTTTAGATGCAATGATTAGTTTATTTAGTTCTTCCTGTCCTATAGTTGTAAAGCGGTGTAGTTGTTCTAGGGGGGCCATAATTGAGGCCGAGTCATAAGACACCATAGAGGATTGTACATTTACAATTGTGTTTCGGATGCTTTCTATTTTCTCATTGAAGTAATTCATAAAATCATTACTACTATATTGTAACGGAATATTTTGCTCTGGAGATGTCTGATTATTTGTTAGTCTAGCCACGGTGTTAAATAAAAACCTTGGATTATTTTGGTTATTTTCAATTAATTTGCGGATATGCTCAGCCCTGGCTGATTTTAGAGCCCTTTTATAACGTGACATACTGTCTTTCCACACGATTCTGAAGACCTCTAAATTAGTTCGTTTCCATTTACGCTCTAAGTTACAAGTTTCTCTCTTGATAGCATGTGTAGCACTGTTGTACCATGGTGTTTTAGTTTTCTCTCTAACCTTTTTTAATCTAATTGGTGCAACAATATCTAGTGTACTAGAGAAAATGTTGCTCATACTGCTAGTCATTTCCTCTAGTTCATCTGTTTGTTTGGGTTTACTGAGCAGCTGAGATAGATCAGGTAAGCTATTTGAGAATCTATCTATAGTGGTTGGAAGGATTGTTCTGCCTGGTCTATAACGTGGTGCAACATGACAAATTTCAGCAGTGCGTATTATGCAAGTTACCATGTAATGATCAGTGAGATCGTCACTTTGCGGTATAATATCTATATCGGTTGGATCGGTTCCATATGAAATAATTAAATCTAGTGTATGATTTAGCCGATGAGTGGGACCACTGACGTTTTGCTTCACCCCAAAAGAGTTTAATAGATCTCTAAACGCAGCCCCTAACGCATCATTTGTATTATCTACGTGTATGTTAAAGTCGCCAATAATTATTGCTTTATCGACATTGACCAATAGGTCTGAGAGAAAGTCTGCAAAATCTTTTAGGAAATCAGCATATGGCCCTGGGGGTCTATATACGGTAGCCAATGCTAGAGACAGTAAGGATTTCTTTCTTACATCTAAGAGCGTAACATTTAGCACAAGTACTTCAAACGAATTAAACCTATGACAAGTTTTCTGAGTAACATTAAGAATATCTCTAAAGATTGTTGCAACACCGCCGCCACGACCGATCAGACGGGGCTCATGCTTATAACAGTATCCTGGTGGAGTAGACTCATTTAGACCGAAATAATCATTTGGTTTAAGCCAGGTTTCAGTAAGGCACAGAACATCGAAATTATTATCTGTGACCATTTCATTTACAATAACCGCCTTAGGTGTGACCGATCTAATGTTTAGAAGACCTAGCTTTAGAAATTGTTTTTGTTCACTGATATTTAGATTTTCTGGTTTAATTACAATAATATTCTTGCTAGATCTTACAGTAGATTTGTTGTTTGGCTTCACTAAGCGAGGAATAGACACAGTTTCTATATAATGTTCTACATTGGTACTTATATCAATTAAGTTGGGACAGCAAAGACTATGATTTGGACTTTGACTTACTAGTCAGATGGTGTGTAGCGTCTTGGAGATGTTGTCCGACAGACAACAGTGTATGATTATGAGTTAGGCAGCATAATGTCAGGAGTCAGATGGGATCAGAACTTTCACGATATTATCCAGTTCATCTGGTTGGGTAGGGTCATCCGGCCGGTGAGGAGATGAGTGGTGAGGTGTCCATGGGCCTTCACAGCCCTGATAATGCGTGTCGTCGTGTCCATGTGATGGTCCTTCATCAGATCTGGATATGCCCTGGATCCAGCGGTCTGCGGTAAACCTCGGGATAAACAGAGAGACTAATATTAGCGTAGACGCCATCTTTCTTATGATGTACAAAGTACATCAGGAATTATGGGAAGTGTTCCCGGTTCCGGCTGATCTAATCTATGCAGCCTAACATTGAATTATAGAAATCTATAATGTGTTATGTGTATGCTAAGCCAAAGAGATGTGTTTTTAGTCTAGATTTAAACTGACAGACTGTATCTGCTTCCCGGACCGTGTTAGGAAGATTGTTCCAAAGTTTTGGTGCTAAATAGGAAAAGGATCTACCGCCAGCAGTCGATTTTGATATTCTAGGTATTATCAACTGGCCAGAATTTTGAGATCGCAATAGACGTGAAGGACTATAATTCGTTAAGAGCTCGCTCAAGTACTGGGGAGCTAAACCATTTAGTGCTTTGTAAGTAATCAGCAATATTTTAAAATTTATACGATGTTTAATAGGCAGCCAATGCAGTGTTGACAGAACCGGGCTAATATGGTCATACTTCCTGGTTCTGGTAAGAACTCTAGCGGCTGCGTTTTGAACTACCTGTAGTTTGTTTAATAAGCGTGCAGGGCAACCACCCAGTAGAGCATTACAATAATCTAGCCTTGAGGTCATGAAAGCATGAACTAATTGTTCCGCATTTGTCAGTGAGAGCATATGATGTAATTTAGATATATTTTTAAGATGGAAAAATGCGGTTATGGAAATTAAAAATGGAAATTAGCTAGCCTAATTCATTTGTCATTTCTTAATATTGTTTGCTAGAAACACCAATTTATCAACTTGATCTGGATCAAGTGCGGCTCTCTTTTTATTGGCGATTTTCCCCGCGGTGGAGAACACGCTCTCGGAGCGCACAGACGTGCCTGGCGCACACAGGCCTATTTGTGCGTAAATGTTGAGAGAAGTGGTATCTACGGTGTAGAACTCAAAATATTTCCAGACACTACTTTTTAGATGACTTGGGATCGTAACTGTCCGCTCAGGCTGGCCGTTCTGTGCGTTATCTTCCATTTTCAAAACAGGGAGGCCATTGGCTAGGGCTGAATGATTAATCGAAAAGTAATTGAAACTGAAATTCAGAGCCTCCTAGGCTGGCTATTATTCGCTTGATTTGGTCATGGGCCGACGGCGCTGCAATAGGAGCGCACGCTCCTGGATGAGATGGCAAACAATAAACTAAAAAACAAACGGTCTAATAATAGAATGTAAAAAATGCGCTAAACATGGCACTTTAAAAACCGGAAAGTTTATTACGGATATTTCACGTCATGTTCGAATGCATAATACCCTAGTGTTAAAATCTCTCAAAATCACAGAGACTGAGACTTTACAAATAAAAATACATAAAATCATCCCAAAACAATTCTTGACGAACTTATAATCAAACATTGTTCAACTACATAATCCTATATTGTATCCACAACCTCTGTATGTGTCTATTATGCTTAGATCACATACAAGTCATGTAATTTTTATAACTAGATGTTTGAATGAATGTGTCTCTTGTTTCCTATCAATACGATCATATGTTCGTAATTCAGAAGATGGCTTGATTGAAATCTCTGTAAAATGGTGCATGTTCTTATAATAGGAATCATGTCTAAACTATACTCTTTTGTACTCTGCTAAAGCCGGAGAGTAAAGAGATCACAGATAACGCATGATTTACGATGAGAGGTGAAGAGAATGCCACCTCTCAAATAAAGACAGTGCCTGATTGGTCAGAACTCATGCAGGAGGCTGGACAAACAGCTGAGTTTAAAATCTTAGGACCCGAACAAAGCCAGAGTTGGTGAGTTGTTGTGTTGAATGGAGTTGGAGGGTCGTTTGAGAATTTGTTCGCTAGAGCAGATTTACAGAAGTCATGGAGAAGCCATGACATGTAACCGGGACAGACGAGTAACCATAGCCCCTTTCACACAGTGCGTTGATCCTGGGAAATTGCCGGGAAATTGCCAGAACGCCTTCTGTGTGAACGCAAACACGACCCGGGATTGATACCAGCACCGATGCCAGGTTGAGGACCTAGTAACATTGCCGGAATCAGTCCCGGAACGCGCGCTGTGTGAACAAAAGCCAAGACCAATGCCGTAAGGGGTGTGTCATAGTGATGACGCTCGTGGCATCGCGCGTCTCTGTTGCTCTTAGAAGAAAGTTTGTGTTCGTCATCAACAAAGAAAGGACGAACAAATGTCTGCAAACTGGAACGAAGCAGAGAAAAGGAGCTCCTTATTATCCGCGCTGAAGCTGAGAGCGCTCGCCAGCTTTGTGGAACGGTATGCTAATCTAACTAATCTGCCGGTTTGGCCGTGGCGAGGAAACGAAATCATGGCGAGAAACGTGAAACAGGAAGTGTGTTATAACTACTGCATACATTAACTGATCTTGATGAAACTTCTGCAGTGTGTTCGTTGTAAGAGTCCGATCTCATGGATGTGACTATTCTGAGTCAAAGTTATAGCGCCACCAACTGGCAGCAGGAAGTGTGTTACTTTCAAAATGCTTTGAAAGCACCCTCTTATTTTTAACCGATTTGCTTCAAACTTGATGTGTATAATGTAGACACACGCCAGATGTAGACCTGTGAAAGGATTGTTGATAACTTAGATGCTGTTGCCGTGACAACGCATCAAACTTTAATATTCTTTTTGGATACTTTTGAGACATTCAGCGCTTGTTTGGGGCCCTTCACGTGATCAAAAACTCTTGAAACTTTGCACACGGGTCAGAACCCACGGCCATCAGGGCCGGGCTGAAGCTGGTACCCGGGCGTGGCAGGGGGGCTCGACAGCGCCCCCTGGAACGGGGTCCGACAATTTGGTCCATATATCCAACACGCTTTACCCGATTTGCTTCAAACTTGATGTGTATAATGTAAACACACGCCAGATGTAGACCTGTGAAAGGATTATTGATATCTTAGATGCTGTTGCCGTGACAACGCATCAAACTTTAATATTCTTTTTGTATACTTTTGAGACTCTCAGCGCTCTTTTGGGGCCCTTAACGTGCTCAAAAACTCTTGAAACTTTGCACACGGGTCAGAACCCGCGGCCATCAGGGCCGGGCTGAAGCTGGTACCCGGGCGTGGCAGGGGGCTCGACAGCGCCCCCTGGAACGGGGGTCCGAAAACTTGGTCCATAAATCAAACACGCTTGCGTGTAATAATATGAAACTCGGTACACATATAGATCTCATTGGTTCATATATGAAACTCGGTACACATATAGATCTCATTGGTTCATATATCCTTTGTACTTTTACTTTTTACCCCAGCCCAACAGGAAGTCGGCTATTATGGTTTGTTTGGAAGCGTATGCCCCTAGAATTCGATATACTCCTCCTAGAGAATTCAACCAATCGCCACGAAACTCGGTCAGCATGAAGTCAAGACATTGAGGATGAAAAATTGCCAGGGATTTTTGATATCTCGAACGGTTTGGCCATGGCGAGGAAACAAATTTATGTCGAATAATGGAAACAGGAAGTGTGTTATAACTTCTGCATACATTAACTGATCTTGATGAAACTTCAGCAGTGTGTTCTCTGTAAGAGTCCGATCACATGGATGGGACTATTGTGATCCAAAGTTATAGCGCCACCAACTGGCAGCAGGAAGTGTGTCACTTCCTAAATGCTTTGAAATCACCCTCTTATTTTTACCCAATTTGCTTCAAACTTTGTGTATAATGTAAACACACGGCAGATGTAGACCTGAGAAAGGATTATTGATATCTTAGATACTGTTGCCGTGGCAACGCATGAAACTTTAATATTCTTGTTTGATGCTCTGAGCCAATATGGCAAGCCGTTTTAACGTTCAATCATTTTAACCTACTAGTCTCTATTTTCATGCTACTAGTACTTATTTTTTAGATACTAGTATCTATTCCATTAAGTACTAGTACTTCATTTGCGACTAGTGCTTATTCTTTAGTACTAGTGCCTATTCTTTAGATACTAGTGTTTATTCTTTAGATATTCTTTTGAATACGTATTAGTAGCTAATGAATAAGTACTGGTATCTATTTAATAGGTACTAGTATGTAATGACTTAGAACTAGTATTTATTGAATAAATACTAGTATCTATTAATAGCTACTAGTCTCTAAAAGGTCCTTTTCTCTCTCTCTCTCTCTCTGAGCCAATATGGCAAGCCGTTTTAACATTTAATCATTTTAACATACTAGTCTATGTTCATGCTACTAGTTATTCTTTTTTAGATACTAGTATCTATTCCATTAAGTACTAGTACTTATTCATTAGCGACTAGTGCTTATTCTAGGGTGTAACGGTACACAAAAATCACGGTTCGGTACGTACCTCGGTTTTAAAGTCACGGTTCGGTACGTTTTCGGTACAGCAAAAAGAAAGAAATGCCAGAGAAATTTCCTATTTATTAAAAGAAAAAATATTTTTTTATACAAGAGTTTTTCTACATCTTGAAACTCAGGTGTAAATGGGGGTAATTTTTGAAGGATGAATAAATAATGCTTTGGTCATCACATTAAAAATGACATTTAAATATTTTTAAATATTTATTTAAAATATTTATTTATTTTAAATATTTATTTATATAATATTTATAGAATATTTGAGTTTTGAAGTGCTGGAAAAAGATGTGTGAAGTACTTGAAAGCATTTCACTATTCCAGTCAAACTGGTTACAATTAGTGTTACTATGGTGAATGTTGCTGATCTGTGGACTTAAAGCCTAACGTTATTACTAGTTCATTCACGGCACAATGTTTCTCCTGGTTTTCACGTCAGCGCTGAGATCTACGGTTAATAACAGAGACATGTGAACGCTTCTCACTAGATCTCGCAGCGATGTTATTACTTCAGTGGCGAATTCAAATGCTTTCTTTACTGGATCTCTTAGAGCACATAGAGCTCGCGCTGCACAGATCTATGTTGCTGGCCCGAACTGATCCGAACGGTCCGTGAACCGTGATGCACAATATAATGAGTAGCGCAGTTTCGTTCCGCTTTCATTACGTTTGCCATGTGATGTTGCGCAACATTGTGGAGGTCGCGCTCGCGCCAACGCAGATTTTGTCGGCAGGAAAAAAGGACCAAGGAAACGTTCGGTTTGTATGCGTACCGAACCGGAAGCCTCGAACCGAAACGGTTCAATACGAATACACGTACCGTTACACCCCTAGCTTATTCTGTTTAGAATATTCAAAGTGCTTATTCAATTTTTATGCTTATTTATATTTTCAGAGCAGAAAATCAGATTTTTCTGCTTATTCAATATTGCATCTAAAAAAAGTGACTTGACGTGTGTGTGTGTGTGTGTGTGTGTGTGTGTGAGAGAGAGAGAGAGAGAGAGAGGAGAGAGAGAGAGAGAGAGAGAGAGAGAGAGAGAGAGAGAGAGAGAGAGAGAGAGAGAGAGAGAGAGAGAGAGAGAGAGAGGGGCATAAAAAAAAAGTTTTGTTCCGGGTTGAGGTCATGGGTCGGTAGGGATTTTTTTTTTTCAGTGGCAGCAAGGCATAGGTAGGAAATTATTCAGGGCTCGACCTTAAGCCTTTTCATGTGCTTGTCCTCCAGACAAGTAAATCTGTCATTCACTTGTCAGAGAAAAAAGTTGCTTGTCTGGATTTATTTATTTATTTATTTATTCTGAAGCAATATTCTCATCAGTGTTCAATCAGCTTTGATATTTAAATCGGCATATTGTAATATCTGCATTGAATGTTGTGGATATTGACTAAGAATATTGAATATTGTGTATGTTATCAATCACCCTAAATGCAATACGGTGTTAGCTATATATCTTAAAGTGCGATACTGTCGCATAATAGTGTCCCATGAAGGGCATCCCCTCCCCAATATTATTAAATGCCCTATTAGTGTCTTATTATACTAAATTATTGAATTTATTGATCAAATTTAGGAATTTAAAATGAAAGATGAAGCATAGACTACTGTTACCCTAGGTAGGGCTGATCAAATTAAATCATTTACACTGAAAAATTACAATTGCATAAAATAACGTTATGAAATTGATTTAAATGTACAAATAAGAAACAGTGGAAAGAAGTATACTTATAAACATAACACTAAAATGCCAATAGGTGGCGGCAGGCGGCCGTACTAATGAGTGAGTCATTGATTCATTCATTCAAACGATTCGTTTAAACGGTTAATTCATTCAAGAATGAGACAGATGTTTAAGAATGGGTCATTGAATCTTTGACTCAACCGATTCGGGTCAAAATGCTGAATCATTCAGTAATGAAAACAGTGAGTGTTCCTGTGAGATGTGCCGTGGTTCTGCTGTGATTTTTGTTTGGAACTATTTTCGCTGCTGGAACAGAAGAAAAACAGCCAATATTACATCTAAAATGTAAGTGACTACAATTTTAACTGTTTATTGAACTGTTGTAAGAAATCAATGTCACATTTTGATATGGTATTCAGGAAAAATAATTGTGGCTGCTTAACACATATGTGAAAATATAGAAACTCCACATTTAGATTTTTAGAGGCAGTTACAGTATGTTGTTAACTGAGTGTGTGTGTGCTGCGCTCATATAGATTTCTCCTCGAGAGGCTGCGCGAGCATCAACAGGGCAACCTTACCGTCAGTAATACATTTATTATCCACAATCAATCGCAACAACATACAATAAATGTAATAAAATCAGAATCATTCTCTCGGTTTAGTGATTCCCTAGTTATGTATTTTGTTTGTTATTGATGCTCTAATCAGGCTACTTGACTTGTCCGTTCGGGCAAGTAAAATCTCTTTTACTTGTCCTTCAAAAATCCATTTTCCCGGACAAGCGGACAAGTTAGACGGGCTCTGGAGATACGAAACGCGGCAGGTTTTGGATTGCATAAAATAATAAAAGAAACGAACAAATACATGGCGAAAGAAGTGGAGCAGAAGAGGGGATTGGGATTTGGGATGATTTTTAATGAAACTTGGGAGGCGGATGGAGGTTAGGCTACTCTTTAACGTATCATGTGGTATGTGCGTGCATGAATGCATGCATTTGTATGTGTGTGTATATGAATAAAAGTGTCCTAAATGACAAAAAAAAACAAAAAAGACTTTTATATGTATTATAGTTCAGTTTGATGAACGAGACGGTGAACGATGTAGCTGCCTCGTTTGTTTTGCTGGAGGACAACAGGCATCTTGCATCGCATGCTATCTTTTTTTTATTTGCAAAATATGCATACAACCCATATATTTTAAATGTATTGTTTGCTTTAAATTACGATTGTATGTTTGGTAATTAAACCTAGCCTACATGAATTTTAAATTAATGTGCTATATTTCAGATCAATATGTTTGTTTTCCTTCATTTTAATAACACTAACTTTATTCTCATCTGAATTATAAATAACTTATTTCTGTATAAAAAAAAAATCCAGAATAATCCAGACCAACCAGAGTGCACTATTTCTACAACATCATCAGTGCTGAAGCGGAACTACCAGAGCCGTTGGGCAGATAGCGAGCAGATATTTTGATATTTTGTGTCACGTCGTGCACAATAACCCTAAAGGCACCAGGGTGGCGGTGCCACCGGCTTGGGCCCGTAATCGCTGCTCGCAGCTATTTATATATATATATATATATATATTAGGGCCGGGACTTTAACGCGTTAATTAAGATTAATTAATTACATACTTTAACGCGTTAATTAAGATTAATTAATTACAGACTTTAGACTTTGCACCGCGGAACGTTTCTTACTGGATGAGTTTCGGCGGACCGATTATACTGGAGCACCAACTAGCGTCAGAAGAGCTGACGGGATCGCGCTTCATAGATCGCCTCAGTCGGACTAAATTAAGTTATTTTGTATTTAGTCCTACAAATGTGACTCACACCTTCACTCTCAAAGAGGTTATTTTTTATTATGAAAATCCAAAGTTGCTTTCCCTTGAGTATGTTTTTAACTTCTTTATCTTGTATGCAAAATTCTTCATCCACAAGCAAAAATGGCTTAAATCTCCTTTGAGCTTTCCTCTTTTTCTGGCTGATTTTGACTCTTTTATTTCATCCCTTAGACTTATAACTAAATAACAAGAAAAGTGAAAATGTTTTGATGCATTATGATGATTTATTCAAAGACATGACTTGACATTATTATGCTTTTCTTTCTTTTTTAGGTATTACATAATTTGATGTATGCAAACCCAGGATATTTATTTTCTGTTAGGTACCTTTGTTTGTTTGTTTGTACACCTTGCTTAACTTCCCTGAGTTGGTAGTTATGTATAAGTTCTGCAATAAGAAAAATAGATCGCCTCGATCGCTTTGGTTGGCCCCGTGGATGGGAAATTTTGTTATAAAAAACGAACGGATGGAAGCGTCGATAAGAGCATGGTTGTGTGCAAGCTGCAACAAGGAATTCGCTATTGCTATTAGTGTTGCAATATGCTATTGCTACACTTAATGGCAAAAATTGCACTGGTCTGTTGGACTTGGTTGAACAAAAATAAACAATATGTTGTTGCTTAAGCTTATGTAGGCCTATTCAGTCATTATTCAATGGTATACTAAAAATCCATGTGAAAACAATGACTTCTCACTGTTCTCAGGTCAAATATTTATGCGATTAAAATGCGATTAATTTCGATTAATTAATTACAATGCCTCTAATTAATTAGATTAATTTTTTTAATCGAGTCCCGGCCCTAATATATATATATATATATTTATTTATATATTTATTTTCTTTACCGTTGAGAGTCTCGTTTCTAAGTTAAGTTTTGCTGCAAAGTTTCAGTTAAACGATTCGACTACGAGGCCCGCTTCCAACTTCAAACACTTTCCATCCATATTTAGCAAAATGCTCCTTTCTAGAGTTAATTTTTCTAGCTGACTAACGAGTTTATGGTCACTGGATATGGTTTTTCTGAGGTAAATGTGGCGTTACATGACATTGTTTACCAGCTGTTTTACTAACGTATTTCCACGGCTGAAACACTGATTGAGCGACTCCATGTGACATGATACAGATTTCGATAAGTTGTACTCTATCTTTAACACACTTTCAGATGCTCATTCATGTTTATCTTTCGCTGTAAATGGTATTATTAAGGCGGACGAGGAGATCATGTGCTTCTCCTGAGCGGAGCCAGAGTGATCTCACGCCACAGCCACAAAACCGGATTTATGTTTTTGAAAATGGACGTAATTTGAAATCTGATACTTTGTTTCAGATCAATAGTAACAAAGCACAAATATTATTGCGATTTATTGGATGCGATGCGCTCTACAATGTTCCATTTATTAGGGATGCACCGAATATTCGGCCACCGAAAATTTTCGGCCGAAAATGGCCTAAAAGTGCATTTTCGGTTTTCGGCCGAAATACTTTTATCACCGAAACAATACGGCCGAAATGTTGTGATGATGTAAACAGAAACCGCGACCTGCACGTGCTTGTCTGAAGCAACATGTCTGCACGTATTTCAGTATATCTGAGAAAGACTCGCCACGGACAGCGATTTGCAAAACATGTAATGCCGAAAATCCAAACATTCCGATCGCTACGCTGAATATGAGCGGCACAGAAAAGGAAAACGCATCCGACGCGCGTGTTCATCATTATTGTCAGCGCGGTGTTGGACCGATTTGTGCAGAGGTGTTCCATGATGAGGGAGAGAGAGCACGAGCGAGAGGTAGTGCTGCACGAATGCGCTACGGCGCTGCAATCAAATATGATTTTAAATGGGCTTAGTAAAAATATTTTGTACCAGTATGCTCAGTCTAACCGCACAATGGATCGTAGTAGTCTAGCGTAGTAGTTTTAAAGAAAAATTTAAAATGCACTTGACCTAAATGCACTTTGTTTTTATGAGAGAACATTTAATTTTAAAACCTTTCTGCAGGCCAGTAGGCCTGCACATTATTATTTAATGTACAGAGTGAGGTCAAGTTAAACATTTTAGTTTGAATTTTATTTTATACTGTGCATTGTTGCAATGTGCTAAATAAACAGTTGAATAATTTGTAATTGAATTATTCTTTGAAACTTTAATATTAATTTATGCAATTGCAATGCCTTGATTTTAGTAAAGTTAGTACACAGTCATAGCCATAAATACTAATAATTGGCATAATTTCTTTCGGTGTTTCGGTTTTCGGTTTTCGGCCTTGGTTTCCTCTTTTTCGGTTTCGGCCAAGAATTTTCATTTCGGTGCATCCCTACCATTTATTAATCAACTGAAAACAGGATGACTAATCGATTCTTGAGATTTAAGAATCCATATCGGTTTGTAAAAATGAGAATTGATTAAAATCGAGAAATCAGTATTTTTTTACCCAGCCCTAGTATCCATCTATTGAGTTTTATTATTATTATTGCAAGTGACTTAAGATGTTGTTGTTTTTTCAGTTCATAATCAATTATCATTCAGCTGCAACTTCTACAACACAACAATGTTAAAGTTGTGATCTTCATTTCTCTAAGGCTTCTTTCTACCGCTGTGATTTTCAGGAGCTGAAGGTCAATCAGAGGATCAGGAGTGTCTGAGGATTGTTCTGATCGGGAAGACAGGAAATGGGAAGAGTACAACAGGAAACAGTATTCTGGGAAGAGATGAGTGTGTGAGTGAATGAAGACTAGATTCAGTCACGAGTGTGTGAAGAGAGAGTTGGTGAAGTTGATGGTCGATCAGGAACTGTTGTTGAGACTCCAGGTCTCTGACACTGACACATGATCAACAGTAAATAAATACTGAAATGTATTTGGAGGTTGTCACCTGGAGCTCATGTGTTCATCATTGTGTTGAGTTTGGGAAGATGTACAAGAGATAGACACAGTAGATCTGATGAAGAAGATCTTCAGTCCAAGAGTTGCTCAGTTCAGCATCGTTCTGTTCACTGGAGGAGATCGCCGGAGAAATAAATCAGTGAAAGTAACTGTGCAGAACTGAAGAAACTGAACAGAGATTGTGGAAACAGATTCCTGGTCTTTAATAACAGTGAAAAACCAGACCAAACCTCACACTGTAAAGCCTTAAATCTATCCTTTGGTTGATTGACTTACAGCGCATATTAATATGCGGTTTGCTTAGGATTCTGATATTCTCTATTTCTATTTTTTTCTGATAAAATTCTCGTGTCTCTGTTTGATTTGCCTTGACTGTTTTTGTCATAATCTTTAATTCCGTTTTTTTGTCAAAATGTTGGGAAAAAAAAGTGTGTGTGTGTGTGTTGAGTTTGGGACATACACTCATTCGCTGTGAAACAACAGCAGTTTATCCTGGCCTATATTGTATAATTTTAGTGTTGACTTTTTACCTGTGGATAACTAAAAGATATTGTGAAAGCAGGCATTAACTTCATTTTCTGTTGGTAATTAAAATGTATAACTTCTTATAAGCTCTGTTCAGTTGTTTATGGTTATCTGGGGAATGAGCGGGTGCCTTATTATTTTGCATATACACTGCTGTTCAAAAGTTTGGGGTCGGTAAGATTTTTAATGTTTTTAAAAGAAGTCTCTTCTGCTCACCAAGGCTGCATTTATTTGATTAAAAATACAAAACAAACCCAGTAATATTGCGAAATATTATTTCAATGTATATCAGCTGTTTTCTATGTGAATATATAGTAAAGTGTAATTTATTCCTGTGATCAAAGCTGAATTTTCAGCATCATTACTCCAGTCTTCAGTGTCACATGATCCTTCAGAAATCACTATAATATGATGATTTGATGCTCGAGAAACATTTATGATTATTATCACAGTTGAAAACAGTTGTGCTGCTTCATATTTTTGTGCAAACCATGATACAAAACAGTGATTTTTTTTTCAGGATTCTTTGAAAGTTCAAGAGAAAAGCATTTAATTAAAGGGATAGTTCACCCCAAAATGTAAACTCTGTCAATAATTACTCCCTCATGTTGTTCAAGACTTTCGTTCATCTTCAGAACACAAATGAAGATATTTGTGATTAAATCTGAGAGCTGGATCACTCCTACATAGGCTTCTAAGGGTTTGAAACTTGTTCCCCGAAAAGTTTTTAACGACATCGTTAAAATAGTCCAAGTGTCTACAGTGGCTCAATCTTATATGCATATATATTTCTCCTGTTTTTGGTCAGAGAGGAAGCTCAGGGAAGTTTGTGTTGTTGATTTTCATCTGTTTTTGTGCAGATCCCTTAAACCTTAGTTACCTTCTTTCTGTTATTATTTTAGGCCTTACTCTCTCCTGAAGATTTATTCCCATCTTTTGTTAACCTTTTTGATATATGAAGGAAATAAATACTTTTACATTTCCTTAAAGTGGTGTAATGTTTTCACTCTGAGATTGAATGTGGTCTGCACATATTTTTACATCTCTACATTATCATACTTTCCTTTGTTACCTCCCATAGCCTGACCAGAGAGAACATGCTACAGTATAAATAGGCTGAGACAAACAATACGCTGATTTCACACAGCCGCCATTTTGAAATCGAAAGCGAGGCTCCGGTGGGAAGAACCCTGGAAGTAAAGATAAACAACAATGCCTTGGACTGGATGTTAATATCCAATATAGGATGTGTATATAGTTGGTTAAAGGTGACAGCTCCGGTTTTCTTCCCACCGGAGCCTCGTTTTCGATTTCAATAGCGGCTGTGTGAAATCATCGTATAATGACAAACAGGTGAATGCAATAATTCATGATGAGTTCATGGCAGAGGAGTGCCCTCTAGTGGTGGACATGGACACAGCAGCTGGTGACTGAGACACGATTAAACACAATCAAACAATCATTCCCTGCAAACCTCCAGCTGCTCTACATTTACATTTAGTCATTTAGCAGATGCTTTTATCCAAAGTGAATTACAACTAAGGAGTAAAGACAAGTCAAGTCATTGTGAAGAGGCAAAAACGACACATACAAGGAGACCAATGTCTTCTGAAACTGTAGGCAACTCTATTTTTATGTGATGTCATCAGATAACACAAACAAACACAGTCAAAACATCATCAACCCTTCTTCTAAAACATGTTTATTATAACTCAAGGTTTTGTAGTATTAGGTTCTATACGGTAGTATTGGAGTGCATAGGAAATGTGTGGAACATATATTGAGTGTGTTACGGTACTTGTGTTGAGTTAATAAAAGTTATCAGAAGATATGGCTGGTGGTCGTGTCGTCCTCCATAAGAAAGGTTATCGTTGTACCAATTAAACAACTGAACATGGTGTCAGAAGTGCAGAAACAACAGATTGTTCGTGAGTAACAAGTTGTGAAGTTAGTTTCAGTTTCGTTTCGTTTGGTTAGCGATTAACTGGACAAGTTAGTGGCACCATCATGAATCAGTTTCAAGTTTCTCCGCCGGAAAAATTCACGTTTAAAGCGGATGACTGGTTGAAATGGATAAAACGTTTCGAAAGATTTCGTGTTGCGTCAGGATTGGAGACGCAGGCTGATGAAAATCAAGTTAATGCCTTGATCTACATAATGGGTGAGGAAGCTGAAGACATATTGACTTCACTGCATTTAAGTCCAGAAGAAGCGTGTGACTACGAAGTGGTAAAGAACAGACTAAACGATCACTTTGTCGCTCGCAGGAACGTGATTTTTGAAAGGGCTAAATTTAATCAGCGGTAGCAAGAAGTGGGTGAGTCTGTGGATCGCTTCATAACGGAACTGCATTGTCTAGTCGAGCACTGCGGATACGGAGATTTGCACGATGAGATGGTGAGAGATAGACTCGTCGTGGGTCTGACAGACAAAAGGCTGTCAGAAAAGTTACAACTGGACCCTGAACTTACACTTGAGAAAGCCGTCGTACGAGTTCGACAGAGTGAGCAGGTAAAAAAACAAGAGATACTCAAGTCAAACTTCAAAGGGGAAATTTCAAATGAACAGTTGGATAGTGTGCAGGCTAAACAGAACAGTTTTATGAAGTCTAAACCGTTGAAGTCACAATATGGACAATTGGCAAAGAAAACACCCCAGGAAAGACCTAAAAAGGGGTCATTTTGTACAAGATGTGGAGACACAAACCATAATCTGCAGCAATGCCCAGCGAGAGATGCAATATGCAATCGTTGTCATAAGAAGGGACATTATGCTAGGGTGTGCAAATCAAAGAAATTATACGAGGTGAATATAGCCGCGCTAACTGAGGGGACCAATGAGGATATAGCGTTCCTTGGCACAGTAACGGCTAATGTGGAAGGAAGTCCATGGATGACTGACATAAAAATTGACAATTTTGATGCAGTGTTCAAAATTGACACTGGAGCTGATGTTACAGTTGTTCCTGTGACGCTGTATAACCAAGGCCAGTTCAACCAGCTGAAACATCCAGGAAAAATTCTTCAGGGGCCAGGTGGAATGTCACTGAAGGTAAAAGGGAAATTCACAGTGACCCTCAGCAAGAATAATAAATGCTCAAAACAGGACATTTATGTTGTTGAAGGATTGTACATGCCATTGCTAGGCCGACCAGCAGTCGTAGCACTTCAGCTGGTAGCCAGGCTGGATGATGTCAGCTTAATCACAAAAGATAGAGTGGAAAGGGAGTTTCCAAAACTCTTCAGTGGTTTAGGCAAAATGGAGGGTGAGTACAGCATTGTGCTGATGCCAGGAGCAAAACCCTTTTCTCTTTCAACACCTAGGCGTATTTCCCTCCCTCTCCTACCAAAGGTGAAGGAAGAATTATACAGAATGGAACAGCAAGGGGTCATTTCAAAGGTGGAGGAGCCAACGGAATGGTGTGCTCCCATGGTCGTGGTGCCAAAACGGACGGGGAAAGTGAGAATTTGCACAGATCTCACTGAACTGAATAAATCAGTTATGAGGGAAAAACATCCTCTCCCTTCTGTAGAGAACACATTAGGACAATTTGTAGGCGCCAAAGTGTTTTCTAAGCTTGATGCGGGCTTTTGGCAGATTCCACTTTCAAAGGAATCTTCTTTACTCACCACCTTTATAACTTCATTTGGCCGATACTGTTATAACCGCCTATGCTTTGGAATCTCCTCTGCACCAGAGCACTTCCAAAAACGCATGTCAAGAATTCTTGAGGGACTGGAAGGAGTTGTGTGTCAAATGGATGATGTACTCGTGTGGGGATCAACACAGATTGAACACGACGAGAGGCTGCGGAAGGCGCTCTCAAGACTTCAGGAATCAGGAGTCACACTCAATGAGAAATGTGAGTTTTCCAAGAAGAAAATTCAATTTCTCGGACAAATCATCGAGGCATCAGGGGTGAGTGCAGACCCAGATAAGGTGGAAGCAATAAAAGCCATGACACAACCACGTAATGTAAGTGAATTGAGGCGGTTTTTGGGAATGGTCAACCACCTTGGTAAATTCTTACCACATATGACTGATAAGACACAACCACTCAGAGATTTACTGAGAAAATCCAACATGTGGGTCTGGGGGTCACAACAGCAAGAGGCCTTTGAGAAAATCAAAGAGGAACTGACAACACCTCCAGGTTTGGCACTGTACGATACAAACAAAAAAAACAATTGTTTCTGCAGATGCCTCTTCATATGGGCTGGGAGCTGTTCTCCTTCAGAAGCAAGCAGACAACATATGGAAACCCGTGGCGTATGCTTCAAAGTCTCTCAGTAGTACGGAACAGCGATACGCGCAAATTGAGAAGGAGGCGCTGGCCTCCACATGGGCTTGTGAGAGGTTTGCTGAGTTTCTCATTGGGAAAAATTTCCACATCGAGACGGATCACAAACCCCTAGTTCCTCTGCTTAGCTCAAAGAAGTTAGATGAACTCCCTCCACGTATTCAGCGGCTTCGTATGCGTCTGTAGAGGTTCTCATACACCATATCGCATGTGGCTGGGAAAAACATAGCAACAGCAGATGTGTTGTCTAGAGCTCCCATAAGCAGTGTGGCAGAAGGGCTTTCAGAAGAAGACGTCAATTTGTATGCTGATTCTGTCATGGCAAGTTTACCGGCTACAGAAAAAAGACTAAGAGAGATACAAGAACACCAAGACAATGATTCAATACTCCAGCAGTTAAAGAAATACTGTGTGGAAGGATGGCCAGACAAATTCTCCATTGACAAAGCTTTCCTGCCTTATTTGTCCTTCTCAGGAGAACTTTCTGTTCAACATGGTCTATTATTGAATGGAATCAGGATTGTAATTCCAACGTCCCTCCGAGCTGATATACTGAAGAAACTGCATGAGGGACATCTTGGTGTAACAAAGTGCAGAGAGAGAGCTAAACAGTCAGTTTGGTGGCCAGGGCTCAGTAAAGAGTTAACAAAAATGATTGAGAACTGTGACACATGTGCACGTGAGAGAACAAATCTCAGAGAAACAATGCTGCCTACTGAATTTCCAACCAG
The DNA here is from genome assembly GCA_036326025.1 of Chrosomus eos. Taxonomy (NCBI): domain Eukaryota; kingdom Metazoa; phylum Chordata; class Actinopteri; order Cypriniformes; family Leuciscidae; genus Chrosomus; species Chrosomus eos. The sequence goes on along the minus strand of JAZAVI010001050.1, from coordinate 14,286 downwards.
GCCATGGTCCACAGTAGGAGCAGATCTGTTTCAAAAAGACAACAAGCAGTACTTGGTCATTGTGGACTACTTTTCTAGGTTCTTTGAAGTTGCCAAACTGACGTCGACGACTTCTGAAGCAGTGGTTGAACACTTCAAATCCATTTTTACACGTCATGGAGTCCCAGAGGTGGTGCGCTCGGACAATGGGCCACAATTTGCTTCGGAGTGTTTCCGTGTGTTTTCACAGGACTGGGGTTTCAACCATGTCACGTTGAGTCCTCATTTCCCACAAAGCAACGGGGAGGCGGAGCGAGCCGTGAGGACAATCAAGAACCTTCTTAAAAAGTCAAGTGATCCCTACATGGCACTTATGGCTTACCGAGCATCTCCTCTTTCCAATGGATACAGTCCTGCCAAGCTCCTCATGGGAAGGAAAATAAGGACACTAGTTCCTATGATTCCGTCTCAGCTCAGTCCAAAGTGTGCAGATTTGGAAATGCTGAAAAAGAAAGAACTGACATACAGACGTAAACAGAAACAAAATTTCGACCGAAGACACAAAGCACATGACTTGACGCATTTGCAACCAGGTGAACATGTCTGGGTCAAAGACACTAAGGAAAGGGGTACTGTTGTGTCTACTGCTGGCACACCCAGATCTTACCTTGTTGAGACACCCAGAGGTACATTGAGGAGAAATAGATTTCAACTCTCACCAACTCCAGAAGCTCCTGTGACTAGGGTGACCAGACGTCCCGAAAAATTCGGGACAGTCCCGAAATCTGAGCTGTTGTCCCGAATCCCGAATCCGACCCTATTGTCCCGAAAATTATACTAAAGCAAAATCTTGAGTAGCCTAGTTATTGTCTGATAAAATATTAAAAACTGTCCGTGGAGGTTGAGTCGCCGCCTGCCGGCGGCTCATTTTCTGTTTCTTTTTTGAAGTTCTAGAAAGATGTAGGCGCGAATTTAGATACATTGATAAGCAAAATGTCATTCATTCGTTACGTTGACATGACTGGTGTACCGTGTACCGGAACAACAACACGCTGTTTTTTAGTAGCAGACTAAAGACTAATGACAGACTGTTGAACTTTGAAAAAAAAAAGGTTTGAAATTCATTATATCTTTTATTATAGGCTTTGTAGCAGGGCTGCCAACTCTCACGCATTGACCGTGAGACTCACGCAATTGACCCTTTTCACACACTCTCACGCCACACATCCATTTTCTCACGCAGTGAAAAATCGCGGACAAAGAAGACACTTACACCGACAGACAAGACAGACAGGTTACTTTTGATATGGAACAAATCCACAGCTGTCCGATTCTGTCAATATTTTTACGAGATTCACACAATTAATAACGTTTTGGCTCTTTGAAATGTGACAGGTCGCTGTAACGCGTCAGTTCAAACGGTACATGATACAGCAGCCTACTCCCCCCCCCCCCCGTCAACAAATCTCACTCCCCCCATAAACACACACCCCCGCCCCCCCCCACCCCCCCGTCCCGAATTTCAGCCAATCTCATCTGGTCACCCTACCTGTGACGTCTGCTGATCTTCCAGACCTGACAGAGATAAGTGCATTTCCACTCTCTGCAAGTTCAACTGTTACGACAGAAATTCAGAAGGTCTGCCAACAGACTTCACAATGTTCAAGACGTTATCCTTCAAGGGTTAGAGTTCCTCCTGGGTATCTAAAGGACTTTGAATGTAGTTAGAGATGCCCCGGGTAAATACTAAGTGGTCAGTGGGCAGAATAATCCCTACACTCAGTTTAAGGTTTTGAGCAGTCTTTTACAGAATTGTTATTTTGAGAAGATAACTATTTATTTATTTCAAGTTTATTTTGCTCCCCTAAAAGATCCAAGGTCAAGGTTACTTTATTGTCCCCGAGGGGCAATTTTTGTACAGCCAGCAGATAAACACAAGGCACAACACACAACACTACCACAAGATATAAAACACACATAGTCTCTAAAATACATATTTATAAGTTAAATACATAGAAAATAAGTTAATTATTAAGTACATTAAAACAGTTCTGGCAATTTATTTAATATCGAGATCGAAGTCGGAATAAGAGAGTTTCTGAATCTATTTGACCTGCATCTGGGCATGGAGTACCTACAGCCTGAGGGGAGTAGCTTAAACTGGCAGGACAAAGGATGACTGGGGTCAGCTGCAATAGCTAGAGCCTTCTTGGCTACTCTGTTGGAGTATACGTGGGAGAGGGGGGAGAAGTTAATACCCGCAATCTTGCTGCATGTTCTAACAATGCTCTCTAGTCGGTTTTTGTTCTTTGTGGACAAGGAACCAAACCAACAGATAAAACAAAAAGTTAAAACAGACTCAAGAAAACAAGAATAAAACATTTGCATCAGAGTGGGGTCAATGTTAAAATTCCTCAATCTACGATAAAAATACATTCGCTGCTGGGCTTTAGCACAAACAGCATCAGTGTGAGAATCAAAACATAGCTTACTGTCAATTGTTGTGCCAAGGTACTTGTATTCTTGTACTATCGCAATGGGTTGGCCATCAATGATAGTGAGGGGGAGAAATGGGCTCTGTTTCCTAAAATCAATAATTAGTTCTTTCGTTTTGGACACATTTATGTTTAAAAAGGAACTCTTACACCACTCATTAAAATCCTTCACTATTGGTCCATGATCAATCACATTTTCATTTAAAAGAGACAAAAGGACAGAATCTTCTGCAAATTTTAAAATCTGTCTATCATCATAGTGTGAACGGCATTCATTTGTATATAATACAAAAAGAAGAGGAGAGAGGACGCATGGGGGAGCCAGTAGAAGATAAAAGTTTACCAGATAAGACACCATTAACCTTAACCTTTTGAGATCTTGAGGTTAAAAAGTCAACTAACCAGGCTGTTAGACCTGGGTTAATGTTGAAGTTCTTTAAAAGTCTATCTGCTAAAATGTGGGGTTGAATGCAGTTAAAAGCTGATGAAAAATCAATAAATAATAATCGCACAAATTTGTTTGCCCCTTCCAAATGATTAAAAACTGTATTTAGCAGGCTGCCTATCGCGTCCTCAACTCCTCTACCTGCTCTATAGGCAAATTGTAAGGGATCAAGTTGAGACTATGTCATTGCTATAATCTCCTGTTTAATAATTTTCTCAAAGGATTTCATAATAAGAGAGGTACTGTAAGAGCCACTGGCCTAAAATCGTCAAGTGATTTGGGTACCTTTATCTTCGGCACTGGCACAATCACTGACTCTTTCCAGAGATGAGGGACGCGATGTAACTGAAGTGACTTGTTAAATATAAAGGCAAGTATGTCCGACAGTGGCTCTGCACAGCTTTTAATAAGGCGGCCACAAATATTGTCTGGGCCAGGGCTCTTCCTTTCCTTCACCCCCCTAAGAATTTTTTTTAACTCTGTCCTTATCTATTTTAATAGCCACATTTTGTTCTGCCCATGGTTCCTTAAATGCGGATAATTCATTGGTGAAATCATAAACATTGAAGCGATTATAAAAACTATTCAAAACATCTGCAAGTTCAGACTCTGTCTTGCCATCAAAGGAGAGGGTTTTATATTTATTGGATTGCAAGCCCATCATTGACTTCACACCATCCCATGCAGGGCGAGACTGGCCACTGCTCAAAAGGGATTCAACTTTGTTCTTATATTTAAGTTTAGCTAGTTTGAGCTCCCTCTTGACTTGCTTCTGCAGGTTGTTATAGACTATGGCATCCCCCTGCATAAAGCTAATATTTCTCTGATTTATAATATGTTTAACAGATTTAGACACCCATGGTTTGTTATTAGGAAAAATTGAAATTGCTTTTTTAGGTATTATTTCACTTTCACAGAAACTTATATAAGCAGAAACAGTCTCAACAAGTTCATCCAAAACAGAACACTCTTCCTTAAATAAATCCCTGTCTGTGCATGAATAACAGTCCAATAGTTCCTGTGTAGCTTCATCAGACCAGACCGAAACCAAACGTCGTTCAGGTTTTGTTCTCCTTAGAACATTTTTGTAAACCGGAACCAAATAAACAACGTTATGGTCAGACAGACCTAGAGGAGCTCTACTAAATGACCTGTAAGCTTTCTTAACGGTGCCATAACAGAGATCTAAACATTTCATATGTCTTGTAGGGCAGGTGACATATTGAGAAAAGTCCAAGCCTACAGTGATTAAAATCGCCCATTATAAAGTTCGGCGCGTCAGGGGCGATGCTTTGTAACCTTTGCACCGCTTTTACAATTGTCTTTGATGCGTTCTCCGCGTTTGCCCTCGGATGGATATATACGAGTGTGACAAATATCTGTGGAAACTCTCTCGGCAAATAATAAGGACGGAGAGAGACAGACATAAGTTCAATGTCAGGGGCGCACACAGTTTCTCTTACCGTAACTGTGTTACACCAACTCTTATTTACATACAAACATAGACCACCACCGAGTGATTTTCCTGTTGCTGCCGGATCCCTGTCAAGTCGCAACGGTACTCCAAAACCATCGATTTCCAAATCGGGTTGTAGATCCTGCTCTTTAAGCCACGTTTCTGTCAGTGCAATAAGGCATGCATTCCTGTAGTCCGATACAAATCTGGCATTTGCTTGGAGTTCGTCCACCTTATTCCGGAGAGATTGTACATTGGCAAGGATTATTGAGGGGAGAGGGATCCTCCGATGACCCTGTCTTTTGAGCCTCCGACGGACCCCGCCACGGCTGCCTCTTTTTCTCACCCTTGTTGGCCTTGTTCCCTGGTCTCCATTGGAAGGACCATGCCCAATGATCTCCGCCGGAAAATTTCCAGCTGGGTCTACGATTCCTGTATTCTGGAGTGACAGTAGGAACTCCCGATTGTAACAGAGGTGGTAATCCAAACCGGGCACTCGCATAAAGTGACCAAATAGCGTCAAAATGAGCAGAAAGCCCGTCACTCTGAGGTAAGCCATTGTTTTCCAACAAGTCAAGTTTAAAAACAATGAACTATTGTTATGTTTGTCACTCACAATCATTAAAAAAACAAACAAACACTGCGCACAACTGCTCCTGCGTGTCGCCATAGAACAGCGCCACCAATCAAAAAGAATGCAAAGAGAAGGAGCCTTATTTGGAAAGGGGGATGTAGTATTAGGTTCTATACGGTAGTATTGGAGTGCATAGGAAATGTGTGGAACATATATTGAGTGTGTTACGGTACTTGTGTTGAGTTAATAAAAGTTATCAGAAGATATGGCTGGTGGTCGTGTCGTCCTCCATAAGAAAGTTTATCGTTGTACCTATTAAACAACTGAACAGGTTTATCCTTAATTTTTGAATTTTACATAATTTTATGTGGCCCGCAAGTGCAAATGATTGTCTTTCGAAATACTGCAAAATGTGCCTAAAACGCCTAAAAAAAAGACCTACCCAAATTAAATTGCTGTTCTTGAACCATTTGGAGTATATGCATGCTTCTGAAAGGTTTGTTCATAAACAGTCAGAATCACTGTAAGTCTTACTGGTATTGATATAAGATGGCGCCGTTGTATGTGGCTCGCCGTCTGCTGCTCTCCTTCTCGTTTTTAAATCTTGTGATTTTATGTCTGTTTTTATGTTTGTCTCTACTAACTTCGGACTGTCGTTCGATACTCTTGGTGCGCTTTCGCGCACTGTCTCCCCCAGCTTTCGACACCGTGGAGTGAATCTCTTCAATCTTCGATTGCTAATTCAAACAGCACAGCTGGAAGAAGCTGCCTCGCCACTTAACCCTCTGAGCCCGACGGCATCGTCGACGACGCCACAAATCAGCTCCGAGAAATTATGATATAACTCGATGACAGATTTATGGATTTTCTTACCGTTTTTTTCCAGCAGAAAGCTAACGAGCTAGCCATCACGGGGGTGTCTTTGGTGTCTTTCTAGCCTTTACAGAAGGTTTTCTATCCAGCCTGGAACTTGTGCATACTTTCTGAGTTTTTCAGCAATAAATCCAAACGTTTATATCCAACTTTGATACACTTGAAGTCCATAATTTATAAATATTCCGTCATATTTGCCGCTAGCTCGATGCTAGCTGCCATTTTGGATGTCCACGTGATGGTTTTTGACCAATTACAGGCTGATCCGTCGTAAACATTGGGTGCGTCATTGGGTCATTACGCACACACCAAGGGAGAGAGTGAGAGAGAGAGAGAGAGACGCACGGAGACCATAGGACGGAGACGCAGGTTTCACAGAGAACACAGAGTAATAGATTAAATCGAGCGCTGCATGATGGATTTTCAGAAGAACAGAGCTTTTTGACAGATGAGGAACTAGATTACCAGGATAGACCCAGCTGAAGTGCCATTTATTTATTTACTGTAAAAAAGTATTATAGAAGTATAAATGTAGTATAAAAAGAATAGAATAAATAAAATAATAAATAAAATAAATAAAATATAAATGCAAAGCCTGTGATGTGGCCCTCTTTGTGATTGCTGATAGGAACTGTTTTGAGGCTTGGCACCAGTGAATTTCATGAAAGCGCCTGGACTTCTTTTGGAAAAATGTCAATAGTTTTGGTTCTGTACAAGTTATAATGTTTATTCCTGTGCTCCAGGACTCCAAAGACATGAACAAACTGTTTTCCAGAGGAAATTTGCTTAGCTTTTATTTATTTCTGTGTGATTTCAATAAATATTTGAGTGATTCAATTTCCGATTTATTTTTTCATTTGTCTTTATGGTCCCATAACTTATTTTACATTCAGGTGACATCAATGTAACACAAATGTGCTGAAAGTTCAATTTGTCCTGAAAAAAAAGAGGTGTGTCAATTGTCTGTGCACAAAAGGGTTGATGTTTTACAAGCTTTTTTAGTTAATAACACCAGACGGAAAATTTATTGTAAAAATACCCTTAGGTCTCTGAGGGTTAAGGTGGCTTTGATCAACGCCCGGTCAGTGGTAAACAAGACATTTATAATAAACAATTTCTTCACGACGCAGGACTTGGATATCTTATTTATTACTGAGACATGGATTAAGCCTGATGAGTTAAGTCCATTCACTGAACTAGTTCCTCGGGACTGCCTTTTTTTTAATTCACCGCGGCTATCTGGCCGTGGTGGGGGATTAGCGACAGTGTTTAAAAACCATTATCCCTGTCGCGGTTTAATAACTAGCCCTCGCTGCACCTTTGAAGTGCAACTGTTACAGCCCACATCAACTAACTCACTGCTATTTGCCTTGGTTTATCGTTCGTCTCAGCTGAACAAGGATTTTTTAAATGAGTTTGCAGAGTTTGTGGGGGATACTGTTACCAGATATGACAGAATTTTAATTTTGGGTGATTTCAATATTCACGTATGCTGTAATTCTAAGCCACTTTCTAAAGAGTTTCTAAATCTTATTGCCTCTTTTGATTTTGATCAGTGGGTGTCTGGCCACACTCATATTCAGGGACATACTTTAGACTTAATCTTATCACGTGGTTTACCGGTATCGGACATTAGCATCAGTACCACTGGCATGTCGGATCATTTTCCGATCCTGTTCTCTCTACCTTTTAATGCAACTACACATAAACACCAAACTTGCTCACGGATGACTCGAACTTTTACTGACTGCGCAAAGGAGGACTTTGTGGCATTATATCCCGGTTTACATACGAAAAAAGACATGCTCCTTAGATGCTGATAAACATTTAAACTTTTTTAATTCTATTTGTTCTAATATCTTAAATGCTGTTGCTCCTCTTAGGGAAAAGAAACAAAAACATAAATACGCTTTAAAGCCATGATCAAATGACAATGTTCGTTCTCTCAGACAGATCTGTAGAAGGGCTGAACGCAAGTGGAATAAGGATAGTCTACATGTTTCCTATGGAATCTTAAAGGATTCTCTATCTGCTTTCCAGCGAGCTGCTAAAGCTGCTAAATGTAACTACTTTTCTGAGCTGATTTGACTTAACAGTAATAGGCCCAATGTTTTATTTTCAATCATTGATTCTGCTCTTAATCCCACTACTAATCAGTTCCCAGAGATGTCTGACTCTCTCTGTGAGGAATTTGCGATATATTTTAATGAGAAGATCTCACTAATTAAATCTCAATTGCCTCTGTCAACCTATACGCTACTTGACGTCCCCATATGCTCTTCTATATGGTCTGTCTTTGAGCCTGTCTCTTATGACTCTCTAAATGAGATTGTTGCAATTTTAAAACCTACTAGTTGCTCTCAGGATATGATTCCCACTATCTTTTTTAAGCAGGTATTTCACGCTTTCGGTCCTGATTTGTTGTCTATTATCAACAAATGTCTTTATACCGGAGTCGTCCCCAACTGCCTGAAACATGCTTCGGTATTGCCTCGACTTAAAAAATCTAATCTGGATTCGACAATACTGAGTAATTTCCGCCCAATCTCAAATTTACCCTTTATCTAAAAAATTCTAGAAAAAGGGGATTTGAGTCAACTCCAGTCTTTATTGAATGATAGTCATATTTATGAGAAATTTCAATCTGGTTTTAAACATCGTCACAGTACTGAAACTGCACTTTTAAGAGTCACGAATGATATATTGCTTACCACCGATACCGGTCAATTGGCGGCTTTGGTCTTGTTAGATCTTAGCTCTGCTTTTGACCTGGTCGATCACAATATTCTCATTTCTCGTCTTGAAGCGTGTATGGGTTTCAGGGGTACGGTGCTAGAATGGTTCCGCTCATATCTAACTAATAGGAGTTATTCAGTTCGTATCGGGCAACAGTGCTTGTCCGAAATGAAATTGGGGTCTTTTTTTTTTGCAGCCATTGGACCTAAGCTATGGAATAGCCCACCGGCTTTCATTAGATCTGCTCCAACTTTGTCAATTTTTAAATCTACTTTGAAAACGCATTTTTTCTCAATAGCTTTTAATATATCTTGATACGTGTGTTTTATGTGTATATTTTTTGTATATTTGTTTTGTTTGTCTTTTCGGCCTTGTTAAGCACTTTGGTCAACGCCAGTTGTTTTAAATGTGCTATACAAATAAAATTGTATTGTATTGTACTGTATTGTATTGAGTCATACAACTCTGTACAAATAAAGATTCAAAACAAGTGCTATGGTACTAAAACACTTTAATATTAGAACTCACACTATATATACATGTACATACACATGTATGTATATGTATTTCAAACTATTTACAAATTATATTTTTCATAATCCATGAAAATATCTCTTCCAGGGGCACATCTGGTAGTCAAACAAAACTATGGGTGCTCTAAAACAGATTGCACCTAACATTTTTCTAACAGGTTATTAGCAACATGCCAATTTTTATGTAAGCAATAAGGTACTCGAGGCAAGTGCTGTATCATGAATAAGTCACGGCTGAAGGGCGTTGTTAGGCACGACGCGAAGCGGAGTAACCCCTTCAGCCGTGACTTATTCACGATACAGCACTAGCCTCGAGTACCTTATTGCTTTTATAAAACGGTTACCACACAAAAAAAATATTAAAGCTGAAAAGTAAAATCACTAAAAGCCTTCCCTCCGCTGGAAAAAATAGTCCCTGACCGTAAACAGCAACAGAAGTTACACACATTATTTCGCCAATACATGGAGACAAAGACTGTCTTTATGAGTTAGTCAGTCAGTAGAGAAGACTTTTACATTGAAAGGATTCATACTTGTGATCACGGAGAAGAAAAACGCAAAGACAGATGAGATGACTATAGGAACGGAAAACCCCATAACTGTTAAAAGGACAAGATATTGCAGCGGACATTCAAACGGATTTTTGTATTATGAAGGAAAATGCTCTGTCTACTGTAAATGCAGGAATACTCGCTTTCTCGATCTCTCACAATACTCTACTCTAGCTGACATGAACAATATCAATGAGATCAAACAAGTGTTTAAGTTGCTAAGGGTGGTTGCTAGGGGTATTGTGTAGTGATACATAGAACCGTTGGGTAAAGCGGTCTTAGCCGTATTTTATCGTAAATAAAGTCCAGTAATATGCACAGGCTTGTGATGTGCTGTGCGTGGAGTGGGTGATGGAGCGGGTGATGGAGCAGGTGATGGAGTGGGTGGTGAAGCGTTTGATGGAGTGGGTGGTGGATTGGGTGATGGAGTGGGTGGTGGAGTGAGTGATGGAGCGGGTGATGGAGCGGGTGATGGAGCGGGTGATGGAGCGGGTGATGGAGTGGGTGGTGGATTGGGTGATGGAGCGGGTGGTGGAGTGGGTGATGGAGCGGGTGATGGAGCGGGTGATGGAGCGGGTGATGGAGCGAGTGATGGAGCGGGTGGGTTGGTGGAGCGGGTAATGGAGCGGGTGATGGAGTGTGTGATGGAGAGGGTGATGGAGAGGGTGATGGAGCGGGTGATGGAGTGGGTGATGGAGTGGGTGATGGAGCGGGTGATGGAGTGGGTGATGGAGCGAGTGATGGAGTGGGTGATGGAGCGAGTGATGGAGCGGGGGATGGAGTGGGTGATGGAGCGAGTGATGGAGTGGGTGATGGAGCGGGTGATGGAGCGAGTGATGGAGCAGGTGATGGAGCGGGTGATAGAGTGGGTGGTGGAGTGGGTGGTAGAGCGGGTGATGGAGCGGGTGGTGGAGCGGGTGGTGGAGTGGGTGATGGAGCGGGTGATGGAGTGGGTGATGGAGCGGGTGATGGAGCGGTGATGGAGCGGGTGATGGAGTGGGTGATGGAGCAAGTGATGGAGCGTGGGGTGATGGAGCGGGTGATGGAGCGGGTGATGGAGCAGGTGATGGAGCGGGTGATGGAGCGGGTGATGGAGCAGGTGATGGAGCGGGTGATGGAGTGTGTGATGGAGCGGGTGATGGAGTGGGTGATGGAGCGGGTGATGGAGTGGGTGATGGAGTGTGTGATGGAGAGGGTGATGGAGGATGGAGTGTGGAGGTGATGGAGCGGGTAGAGTGGTGTGGGGTGATGGAGCAGGGATGGATGGTGAGCAGCGGTGATGGAGCAGAGCGGGTGATGGGAGCGGGTGATGGAGCGGGTGATGGGAGCGGTGATGGAGTGGAGGGTGATGGAGTGGGTGATGGAGCGGTGATGGAGGGGTGATGGAGCGGGTGATGGAGCGGGTGATGGAGGGGTGATGGAGCGGGTGATGGAGCGGGTGATGGAGGGTGATGGAGTGTGGATGGAGGGATGGAGGGTGAGGGGTGTGGAGTGGGGATGAGCGGGTGATGGATGGGTGATGGAGCAGGTGATGGAACAGGTGATGGAGCGGTGCGGTGATGGCAGGGCTGGACTGCCATCGGGCATTTCGGGCATTTGCCCGGTGGGCCGACGTGCTATTTGGGCCGATACATCTCAAACTTTAAAAAAAAAAAAAAAAAAAATTTTTTTTTTTTATCTGACCGGCCCATAAAACTCGTACATCGGCGGCCCATTCGTTTAGTTTTGATTAATTGGCGGCGCTGGGATCTTTGTACCGGTGCATTGGACAAAAAAAGTCAATAGGTTTTGTTTTTCTCAGACCGGCCCAGGAAAACGCGTAGATCAGCGGCCCATTGGTTATTTTCTTGATTGACACTGGGCTGGTCCAATCACATCTCGAAACACCTCACCCTTTGGGCTCTGAGTGAGCCGCCGGAGCCGGCAGTATCTGTTTAAATCGTCAGAGCGATGGAGAAGAAACGCAAGAAAAGTGCAGGGAAATAGCGTGAAAAAAGAATCAGGCCCTTCAAGTGGCTGATGAGGAGTGAGGAGGATCAGGAGAGAGATGAGTGAGTGTAGAGGACTGTGGTGAGCAGAACTAGGCTATTTTAACACCTAAAGGCTATGAGTGTAGAACCCATTACATTATTTCCACATCTGCATAGTTGATGATTACGCATTTTACTAGAATTGTAATGAGACGCGTTTGGAAACCATGTTTTCCGCCAAAATAAAAGTTTGATGCAGTTTCTGTCAAAATAAAAGATCACGTGTTTCTCTTTAAGTATAGAAATTAGTACGAAACTAATTATGAAAGTTTCTTTTATTTTTCAGTGCATTTGTTTTACAATACATGTATATTACGGGATTAATATTATAACTATTATGTAGTAGTAGTGTAATGTAGACAGACACTATATCATAAAAGAGGTTTGTGTTTTTCTTTGTTCAATTTGCACACTGAATATGGGTTGGAGCTCTTAATTTTTTACTCTTAAAGTGCACCAGATGGCTGAATTTAACATTAAAAAGCACAAAATTTTCTTTCGGGGGGGCAAGCCCCCGAACCCCCCTAGACAGATCAGGGTACACCCACCACAGATTTACCAAAAATCCTGTATAAAACACTGGTATTGCTATGCCAATGCAACTTATACGGTATCTTGTTTTAGGATTAATCACTGTGTAGTGTTGCCTACTTCAATTGTATTTTACAAGTAGTAGTTATTTCATCTGTTAAATCTCACTCATTCCTACTCACTCATTATGGCATTAGTGGTTTTAAGGGATATGAGATGATAAACATATTCAAGGACGTGCAAAGATTTGTGAAAAAAAGAAAAAGATTTGTGTTTATGATCTAGTGGGCCGGTCTGGGCCAAAATGCCCGGCCCGATTTTTCGTCCCAGTCCAGCCCTGGGTGATGGAGCGGGTGATGGAGCGGGTAATGGAGCGGGTGATGGAGCGGGTGATGGAGGATGGAGTGGGTGATGGAGTGGGTGATGGAGGATGGGGTGGGTGATGGAGTGGGTGATGGAGCGGGTGATGGAGCAGGTGATGGAGCGGGTGATGGAGCGGGTGTTGGAGCGGGTGATGGAGCGGGTAATGGAGCGGGTGATGGAGCGGGTGATGGAGGATGGAGTGGGTGATGGAGTGGGTGATGGAGGATGGAGTGGGTGATGGAGTGGGTGATGGAGCGGGTGATGGAGCAGGTGATGGAGCGGGTGATGGAGCGGGTGTTGGAGCGGTGATGATGGAGCGGGTGTTGGAGCGGGGATGGAGTGGGTGATGGAGCGAGTGATGGAGTGGGTGATGGAGTGGGTGATGGAGTGGGTGATGGAGAGGGTGATGGAAGCGGGTGATGGAGAGGGTGATGGAGGGGGTGATAGGACGGGTGATGGAGGGGGTGATGGAGTGGGTGATGGGGCAGGTGGTGGAGCGGGTGATGGAGTGGGTGATGGAGAGGGTGATGGAGCGGTTGATGGAGCGGTTGATGGAGCGGGTGATGGAGCGGGTGGTGGAGCGGGTGATGGAGCGGTTGATGGAGCGGTTGATGGAGCGGGTGATGGAGCGGGTGGTGGAGCGGGTGATGGAGTGGGTGATGGAGCGGGTGATGGAGCGGGTCTAAAGGCCTTCTGTGCATGGGTACCTCTCCTTTACCTTTAGTGATGTCCTTGTAAAGAGGGAAGGCATTCACAGCAGCAATGTCCATGTCTTATACCACTTCTGGGTCTTGTGGATGACTTTGTAGTAACTTATTAGGACATTAGATAGGTCCACTCCACCCATGTAACTGTTTGGACATAAAAAACAACAACATTGAGATATTTTATTTCATTCAAAACAAACACATACCTCAGTATATACAGTCAAATATGTTGTATAATATAACCCAACTTGTCGAGAGTGACGTCTCCACCATCCACAAACATATCCTCTACTACCGAGCCAATGGATGAAACATCGCTCTTCATCAGAAATGTGATCCTCCGACACTGCGAGTACACTGTTCAATAACTTCTTCAAGTGAGAAGTGTGTTTTTCTAGTTTTTTTTGTCATTTTACACCCGTTACCTTCTTTCACTCGTAAACTCTTTTAAAGTCTTTGCACACGGGCGCATGAATCACTATGGGACTTTGCGCACGAACTTCACGCATGACCAGATGAATCGTCCCACTGAAGCTGCATATCGATCTTTACAGAAATGTATTGGCTATCAGAAAAGACAGTCATTTCCATACTCTATTACAACTGGATTGATTTATTATGTTTTATGTTTATTTGGCTGTTGGCATGGGCGTCAGTTTGGTCTGAAATGTGCTGGGGACAGAGATGCATTCGGAAGTGCATTTTGTACACAAAAAAATGTACACAAAGATGTGATGATGTCCGACCAAAAATGTGATGGGTGGGGGGGTTAAATAGTAGCCTACTTTGGGTTTAATTGGTCATACAATGAGATCTAATATAGTTAGTATCGTGATCTTTACGTGAATAAATACATAGATCCGCCTATTGTACACATGTATTGTACACATTGTAATGGTCAATGGTTTTTGCCAAGGCGTGTCGGAGGTTCTGGGTTCTAATCCACACTCGTATCGTTTTTTTTCCCCCTCATCAAAATGCTGGAAACTGGAAATGTTTATCAGTGGTTGTAT